>QGSO01000155.1:2190899-2265731 GCA_011037825.1 Carya cathayensis
AATTAAGATAGAATATTATTTTATAAACTAAGGTTTATAAAATAATATTTTCTTCATCATTATATAAAATGATAAAGTATCATTAATTAATCAAAGTGCATAAAACACTTAAATTTAAATAAGAATTTTCAACGTAAAATTAAACCTCTTAATATCTTAAAACAATTAAAATATTTAATCTAAATAATTATCCACAATTATAGTATTTTCAGAGCTCATAAAATTATTATAATTGTGCTACTTTAAAAACAAGCTTATCTAATACTTTGAAATTCGATGGATAAGATCCGGAAAAACGCCATCGAGGTACAACGCTTAGGATAAAACTGTTCATGATTTTACAGCTGTCGGTGAAGAACAAATTACGTGATTTACGGAAAAGATAATCTATACGCGTGATTCCAGATGAGGGTAAAGACGAGAGAGATGTGATTGCTGTCGGGAAATAATCCAAAACGGATTGTCTTGCTGTCTACTATGCGTGAAAAGAAAAGGAAGAAAATGGTAAAGAGATAAGAATTAGCGGGCTGTTACATAGGCTCTCGCCAAGAAGTTTCCTGCAAGTGCACCTCAGATAATTCAAGAGAAAGTTCTCCCAATCTGATGGCAACTAGAAATTGTTTGCACCAAAAAGAATTTGGACCTTAGACCTTAGAGGGAGCATACCACCAAAACCAAAGCCTTTATCACTTGAGCCAACCCCTTGGAGTCTTTTCTAACCAAACTCCATTAACTTTAAATTATTTTATTTTATTTTTTATTGACACCAGGTGTCCCGAAACAACATCTTTACTAATCTCAGGAGTGCACAGGCCCTTGGTAAGGAATTTTTCATAAGTGCATTTAGGGTAATTTAAGGAAAAAATCCCTCAATCCAATGACCCCTAGAGATTGTTTGCAATCAAGAAGATTTGAACTTTAGACCTAAGAGGAGCATACCCCAAGCCCAAGGTCATTTATGTNTGAGTTTAAAACATAACATGGACTTGAAATGTAGCATGAACGTAAACATGCATAACATAAATATGAACTTGAAAATAACATAAACTTGAACATATCATGACATAAACGTGAACTTGAGACATACTGTAAACGTGAACTTAACATGATGTGAACATGAACTTGGAACATAACTTGATCATGAACATAACATGTACGTGTACATAACAAAACATGAACTTGATCTTATTTAATTGTCTTGATTAATAACGTGACCATATGGGTGCTACACGGGTCCCCTAGAGCCGTGTGTCCCTGCCGATTACCGCATCACAACACAGGTATCTAGACCAGCTGTGAGTGCGTTAATACGTACTCCACAGTTGTTGTGGCCCCACGTATTCTACGTGTCACAATTGCTGTGTCTCACGTAGTGTATGCTCCACAGTTGTTGTGGCCCCATACTTCATGCTCCACAGTTGTTGTGGCCCCATGAATACACGTAACATAAAATATGGCACCATCGGCGTTAGTGCCTGGCGCGCTCCGGTAACCAGTTACTTAGGCCCCATTCGCAACCTGTTGACTGTACTTCGTCAACCCAGGGAATTTCACACCTATTTAGACACTCCAGCGTGAACAAAGGAGTTCCACTAGGATATTACCCCATCCTAGCATTTAGGGTCGTGATTGACATGAATAACTTAACTTGAACATGATCTGAAACTTATATGAACTTTACATAAGGTGAACCACGCTTGAGTCCGTGCCACCGCATAATATAACTTGTGGTGAACATGCTTAGATCCGTGTCATCCTTAACATAACTTGTGATGAACACGCTTAGGTCCGTGCCATCCTTAACATAACTTGTGGTGAACACGCTTAGGTCCGTGTCACTCTTAAATATCATATCTTTCTTAATGCATGAGATGTTATTTAATATCATGAACTTTTCTAACATGGCGTATACTTGTAAATGGCACAATATGATTTAAACATAAACATTCCATGACATACATGTAACATATGGCATACTTAACATGGCATACTTATAACATACAACATTGCATGACATAAAAGATTTTGTAACAGATAAATATTCATAAAAGAATAAATCATGCGTAACAGATAAACATGTAATGACATGGCATATATGATAACATACATACATAAATTGTAGTTCCCTTACCCATCATACATACACAATAAACTGATAGTAAGTTAGAAGCTAACTTACCTCGATTGTCACGTTCTACGAGAATAAAGTGCGATATACGAGAAACTGTAAAAGGTCATTCTAAAAGTTAGAAATTTAATTACTAACAATTAGAAACATGGAAACAAGTTATCTTAGAGTAAAATTATCATTTTACCCTCTACATGTGGGAAAACGACCATTTTACCCATAACTTAAGGATTTCATATCCTAACTCCAAAAATTTCCAAAATTTACATTCCTCATGTAAATTTTGTTCTAAACTCAAATATCAACTCAGAAAAATTTAAAACAAAACAACACTATGGAAAACACACTATGGCCGAAACATCCATAGGCCATTTCTCTTGATTTTTGTTACAATTCCTTCCAACTTCAAAACTCATGCTTAAACCAAAATTTTACAACAAACATCTTCCAATCCTAAGTTTAAAACCATACTTGAAACATCCATTTAGAAAAAGCTAATAATCAACACCAAACTTTTTTGTAAAAAGATCAAATCACTTGAATCACAAGCTTTGTCCTTAAATCAAAACATCTCCAAGAATTCCAAAAAATCTAATCTTACTTCTAACATATTCATAACATCATCCTCAGATAAACCATGCTTTAAATCATCAAACTAAAGTCACCAAAATCACAAAAATAACACTTGGAGTTTTTGATTTTATACTTAGTCCAAAAACAGAAACTTTTTCTTAACTAACTTTGATAAATCTCTTGATCAATGGCTTAAGAAGGTGAGATCTTTGAAATAAAGTATCACATGGTTTAAAAACGTGTCCTAAAGAATATCCAACCATCAAAATTAAAATCACATGGCTAAAACCCAATAAAACATGGATCTAACCTAAAAACATCAAATCTTAGGCCTAACCAAAACTCTCTTGCATAGAAAAATCATATCTTTGAAACTAATACTAAATATCTCCAAAATAACATCCTAACATGAAAATAAGAGACTTAGGATCATCATATAAAAATATCAAAGCCTTTAGAGTAAGATCAAACCTCAAAATATTCAAACATTATCCAAATAAAAACTGTTTTGTCACTTCCAGTTTTCATGTTTCTAGATCTAATAAAATCTATCATCAAAAACTTTATTCATGCAACAAAACCTCAATGAAAACTCTTAAACACATTCTAAGAACACTCCATAAAATTTTCGGACCAAGATATATCCATTAGCTTGGTCAAAAACTCCAAAACATAACACACTCTCCAGATTCACGCCCAGAATGACCTTTCCATGGTTAAAAATACTTTTGACCGACCAAATGACCATGGAATGATACGAAAAATACATCTACGGAAACTAGACTCAAAGAGGAACAACTTTTATGAAGGAGTCATCGTGTGAAAATACTTACAAAGGGTCGAAAAACTCCACGCAAAAAGACCCAGAAATCTGCCCGAGAGAGCTCTTTTGGGTTTCTCTCTAAGAACGGGGTGAAGAAATGATTAAAGTGAAGTAAGTGTGTCTTGCACGACTCAAGACTTCTGTAGGGAGAATATTTGGACCTTAATGATCATTGAGTGGAGGTGTAGACATGTGACATAATGTAGAGGATAGTGGGGGGCAAAAGACAACTTACAAAGGCTATGAGACATGGGACTTGATGGGGTGGGTTCCTCCATATTAATGAGTGCAACTTGATGCAATGAATGGTCTGCCAAGTGGGGGAGGAAATTTCTCTAAGAAGCTATGCCAAGGTGGCCAAAATTCGTGGGCTTTAGTGGGCCTTAGTGGGCCTCAACCAAGTGGGCTTCAATTTGGGGTTTAAAGGGGGTTTGGTTAGGGTTTGAGATGCTATCAAGCCCAAATCCAATTTTTCTTGGCCCAATCAAATTTCTAAGGTTTAAAATGTTGGATAAAGATGTCATAATAGGAATTTGAGAAATTAAAAGCATGTGAAAGTGATTTAATCAAGTGATTAAACACAATACTAGAAATTGGATCAAAAAGGGTTTGAATGCCAACATTAGGGTTTGGGGAAACCGTTTAGGGTTTCGGTTTCAACCAAGTTTTTGGGGTTTCAAAAGGATTCCAACCATTTAGGGTTTCACTAGGGTTGAAACCCTCTTTAATCTGGCTCAATTTGGTTGATCAAATGAAAAAAAGTTTTGCTTAGGTGGCATGGTTTCACACATTGATTTCCTTCACAAATCCATCTAATGGTTTCTCTTTGTGCCAAGTATCTAATACTATTCATTATGTGTGGTTAAGATCTTGCCAAGTGTCCAAATAAAACTTCTCTAACCTAATTTGGACATTTCACACTGTGATTTTGAAATCACTGCACTTAGTACGCTTATCGAGGTTACTATTCATTCCGAAAAAGTGCATAATAAACTTAGTACTGAAAAATCCTAAATATTCAACTGAGTCTAGTGGCGTAAACTATAACGTAATCTGACACTTCTAACTACCTCAAACAAATAAAATCACATTTCTGGCACCATAGTGAGTGATAAAACTAATTATGTTGACATACTAGAACATATGCGATTAGCCGATTCGTAAAAACTTATGGGGTTTTCACGAGATTTCTAATGTCTATAGAAATTCCACCATTGAATTTCTAGCGGGCTGTTACAATTTATGTTGGAAAGTAAAAATTTAAGGGTCTTTTGGAAATAGGAAGCAATGAGTGTTTTCTTCATGGAAGGGTCATTTAAATACTTTTAAATAAAAAATAACAAAATGCTTGTAAGAAATCAAAATTGTTTAAATAATGATATTAAAATTAATTGTGACAATGACTGATGTCAAAGGAAATACTTTGAAAATCATATGGGTAAGAGATTGTTTAAGTAGATATAATAAAACTAATTGGGAGAGGGGTTGGCATGGCTTAATATAAGCAAATGAAATGCTTCGAAAATTAAATAGGTAACAGATGCTCAACTAGGCGAAGCCTTGATTAGACACAATATTTAAGAAAAAGAGGCGCACACACAGAGAGAGAGAGAGAGAGAGAGAGAGAGAGAGTTTAAATCTTTTATCTTTGTTATAAATCACTGACCCCTTCATACTGGCTCCAAGGTGGTTTTGCTGTAGCCATTTCTAAAATGGTGCACCCAAGACTCCAGATATCCACGGCAAGATTACAACCATTAGAGTTCCTTGTAACCTGCGCAAACATTGTACAAGAGTATCCAAATCTACAACAAGAAAGGTTACGTGATTAAGGAATCATGCTAACATGAGAAATATTCTGACCTCAGGGGCCATCCAGTAAGGGCTTCCCTTGAATGATAATGGGCATAACTGCCCAGTGATCTGCGAAGCACAAACAAAATAAGCTGGGACAAGCAGGGTTGACGCGACCTTGCAGTGAATTTGCAGCATGCATTAAAATAGTAAATTACCCTTTTTTAGGGAGGTGAGAAGTACACATTTTCTTTTATAACAATCTCACTTCAAACCAAAATTGATAATGCCGACACTTACATGCTTGGCCATCCCAAAGTCTTGCCAGCTTGACATGGCCATTTGGATCTACGAGTATACTTGCTCCCTTAATACCCGTAGAAAAAATTCAGTTTAAGAAGATGAATAACGTTTAAAGTAAATCAAATAAAAAATTTTAGATGCAGAAAAACTGATACTTTGGATTATGATATCAAGAAATTAGTGTTAAGAAGGAAGAAGGAGAGGAAATATTGGCCTGAATAATAATTCTTCTTATAAAGTTTTACAAATAAATAGATGTACAATGTGCTTATGTAAGGAAAAATACAGATAAGGAAAGTGGACTAATCGGATGAAGTCCTAAAATTAAGCTAATTACAAAAATCATGCAAAACATGTTTCTGAGCATGTATGGTAAGATATCTATCAATACTCTCCCTTAAGTTGGCGCATGGAGATCCGTAATGCCCAACTTGCGCGAGAAATGATGAAAAAGTTCCTGTCTCAAAGGTTTGGTGAATATATCCGCAAGTTGTTCATTTGAAAAAGTGTGCACAGCTTGGAGGAGGCCCGAGCGAATTTTGTCGCGAATGATATGTCAATCAATTTCAATGTGTTTGGTATGCTCATGAAACACAAGATTGTGTGCAATGTAGAGGGCAGATTGATTGTCACAATGGAGAGTGAAAGGCTCGGGATGCGGAACACCAAGGTCAGTGAGAAGCTGTTTTAACCAAGTAAGTTCACAGGTGGTGACGGCCATAGCGCGATACTCAGCTTCAGCAGAAGAACGAGAAACTGTATTCTGTTTCTTGGTGCGCCATGAGATCGGACTGGTGCCTAGCTGAATAAAACAGCTAGTGGTGGAGCAGTCGGTGATGGGGCAGCTAGCCCAATCAGAGTCTGTATAAGCTGAAACATGAATACTGTTGGAGGAAGGAAAGAAGATGCCCTGACCCGGATAGCCTTTGATGTAGCGAAGAACTCTAGTAGCGGCGTTCATGTGGGGAACTCGAGGAGCATGCATGAATTGACTAAGTGTGTTGATGGCATAAACAATGTCGGGTCGGGTGATGGTCAGATAGATGAGACGACTAATAAGACGACGATAAAGGCCAGGGTCAGAGAGGAGGTCGCCATCATGAGTTGCCCACTATTAGAGAGAATGTCGAGTGCATATTTGCGTTGATTAAGAAAAATGCCAATGGGAGAGCGAGCAACTTCAAGTCCGAGAAAGTATTTCAGGGAACCGAGGTCCTTGGTCTTGAAATGAGTGGAGAGAATTTTCTTGAAAAGCTCAATCTGTGAGAGATCATTACCAGCAACCAGGATGTCATCCACGTAAACAAGAACAAGAACAATACTGGTGGAAGTGGTGAGAGTGAACAAAGAATGATCTGCTTGAGACGAATGAAAACCTGCATCAAGAAGCACAGAGGTTAGTTTAAAAAACCAGTTTCGGGAAGCTTGTTTGAGGCCATAGAGGGATTTGCGGAGGCGACAAACATGGGTCTCCCCCTTAGGGCAATATCCGGGTGGTGGGGTCATGTAGACTTCTTCGTCAAGGTCGTTGTGCAAGAAGGCATTATTGACGTCGAGCTGATGAATAATCCAATTTTTGGTGGCGGCAACTGCCAATAAGCAGCGGACCGTGGTCATTTTGGCGACCGGGGCAAAGGTCTCATGGTACTCCAAGCCTTCAATCTGAGTGTACCCTTTGGCAACAGGCCGAGCTTTGTATCTCTCGATGGATCCGTTGGCGTTGAGTTTAGTTTTGAAAACCCATTTGCACCCAATGGGCTTTTTACCAGGAGGGAGCGGCTCAAGAGTCTAGGTGGAATTGGCCTCTAAAGCACGGAGTTCAGCTGTCATGGCCTCGCGCTAGTGAGAATGGCGGATGGTAGTGGTATAGCAAGAGGGTTCAATACATGAGGTAAGAGCAGTCAAATAAGTAATATGTGAGGGAGAAAAAGGGGAATATGAAAGAAAAGCAAACAAAGGATGAGCAGTACCTGAAGCCGGTGAAGCAGGCGTAGATGCAGTGGGCTCCGTATGTAAGGTGGGACAAATGTAGTTGTGGAGATAGGCAGGGCGAGTAATAGTTCAGCGAGGACGAGGAGTTGGGGGAGAGGGGCTGGGTTAGGGCGCAGGGATTGGGGATTCAGAAGGGACAGGAGAGTCGGAAGAGACCGGAGGATTATGAGTCATGATAGGTTCAGGGATAGGAAGAGGAATGATAGGGGCGGGAAGAGATGAGGTGTCAGGAAGGTCTTGGAAAGGGAATATGTGTTCGTGAAAGGTGACATCTCGGGAATAGAAGATGGTTTGAGTTTGGAGATTATATAGCTTGTAGGCTTTATGTATGCTCGGGTAGCCAAGGAAGACACATTTAGTGGCACGGGGAGAAAATTTGTCGGGGTGAGCGCGGAGGGTTTGTGCATAACAAAGACAACCGAAGACACGAAGATGGGCATAGTCGAGGATTTTATTGAATAGAATCTCAAAAGGGGATTTATTGTTGAGAATACGGCTAGGGGTACGGTTGATGAGGTAGGTTGCGGTGAGGACACAATCACACCAATAAGAGAGAGGTAAGTGTGATTGAAAATGAAGACTACAAGCAACATTAAGAAGGTGCCAGTGTTTTCACTCCGCAACACCATTTTGTTGGGGAGTTTCTACACAAGTACGTTCATGAATAATGCCGTGTGTGTGTAGGTATGTTTGAAATTGATGGGAAAGAAATTCTTGTCCATTATCAGTTCTAATAATTTTGACAGTAGTGTTAAACTGATTTCGGACAAGGGAAAAAAATGCGTTAAATGAATGTAAGCCTCAGATTTAAAACGCATAAGATCAATCCATGTGGTGTGAGAAAATTGTCAACAATTGTGAGAAAATAATGAGCGCCACATAATGAGGCGGTGTGATAACCACCCCAAATATCACAAAAAATGTGATTAAAACTAGAATCACTTTTATTGGCATAATTGGACAAAGGTAATTTGGTGTGTTTAGAACGAGCACAAACATCACATTCAGAAAGAGCACAAGGAGAATTAAAAATATTAGGAATAGTAAAACTGGAGGGATGACCTAGACGTTGGTGCCATAAGGTCTTATTTGCAGTAGATTGAGCAGCAAAAATGACGGGAGGGTCGGGTCGATACACATAGAGCCCATTGCATAAATCACCCGTTCCAATCGGCTTCATCGATTGAGAGTCCTGAAATAAACAAGAATTAGAGGAAAAAGTTATTAGGCAAGAATTGTGAAGGGCAATTTGGGAAACTGAAAGTAAGTTGAAGGATAAAAGGGGAACATAAAAAACATTTTGCAATGTGAGAGAAGGGGAGAGACGGCAAGCCCTTCGGCTGGGATATCTTGGCCTGTTGGAAGCCGAATGTGGTGGGGGGTAGCAAGGGTCTGTAAATCGGAGAGAGCTTCACGTTGGTGGCAGATGTGGTGGCTTGTACCACTGTCCACCACCCAATGGAGGCGCCGATTGAAGCGAAAATCAGAGGGGGAGAAGAGATTACCAGCAAAAGCAAGGGATGGCTCAATCGGTGTGGCCGACGGTGCTAGGAGGTTGAGCAGCTTTTGATACAACTCCGGAGGAAGAGAAACCAGATTTGTTGTGGAAGAAGAAGGGGGGCCAACAGTAGTTGTAGCGGATGGAGGTGGGCCAAGGATGGACGATTTGGGTTTGGTGGTGCGAGGCTCACGGCCTGGAGGGTATCCGATGAGGGTCCAACAGCGGTCACGGGTGTGGCCATCTTTGTCGCATGCAGTGCATTTCAGAGGAGGTCTTGGGCGGGCTGAGGTGCGCGTAGCCATGGCCATTGTTTCGGAAGAGGTGGGTTGGAGATTAAGAAGCCTCTGTTGTTCTTCTTGAAACAGGATGGAGAATACTTTGCCGAGAGAGGGGAATGGGTCCATGGCCAGAATTTGGGTGCGAAGATGAGCAAAGGAATCGTTGAGTCCAAGAAGAAATTGGAAAACTTGTTCATCATCAGCCTGTCGTTGCATTTCTTTAAGGTCAGTGGTAGTTTGGAGATGACTAAGTTCATCCCATAGCTGTTTGATTTGGTTAAAATAATCATGAACAGAGTTTGTGGATTGGTGCAGGGAGGAGAGCTCGTTTCAGATGGTATATACGGGCATTGTTTGCATGGCAAAAACGAGAAGAAAGGTCAAGCCAGATAGCACGGGGATCGGTATGATATTCGAGAGAATTGACAAGAGAAGGGCTGATGGAGTTGAGAATCCAGGTAAGGACCATATCCTTTGTTTGGTTCCACTGAGTATATGCTGGTTTGGTGGGTTCAGGAGGGATGAGGGTGCCATCGATAAAGCCAAGTTTATTCTTGGCATTAAGGGCTCGGGTCATGGCCTTTTGCCATTTGGGGTAGTTGTCTCCTGTGAGAAGATTATTGACAAGAATTAAACTAGGAGAATCGGAGGGGTGAAGAAGATAAGATGAGGGAATAGGTGGGGTTTCGGCCATGACAGAATGGTTGGATCGTTTCTTTAGGCTGATACCATGTTAAAAAGGAAGAAGGAGAGGAAATATTGGCCTGAATAATACATTCTTCGTATAAAGCTGTTCAAATAAATAGATGTACAATGTGCTTATAAAAGGAAAAAATACAGATGAGGAAAGTGGACTAATCGGATGAAGTCCTAAAATTAAGCTAATTACAAAAATCATGCAAAACATGATTCTGAGCATGTATGGAAAGATACCTGTCAATAGATATCGGTAAGTCCCGACAAATTAATTCCAGACAGTATTAGTTACCAATCTGTGTGTCAGCAAAATCCTAAGAACCCAATCCCATGCTAAACTGTTTTATTTAAATGGATAAACAAGTTTGATGATAACCTTTCAAAATCACTCCTGAGAACACCTTCATCCTTGAACGAGAAAGAGTCAGTGATGGGAAAAGCACTGATGGCACTTTTTTTAAGTTTTGTTCTTCGTTCGCTTCTGCCATTTATGTTTACATCTCACTCCTCTCAGACTTGCATTCCCTCATTATTCTGCTTTTGTTACTTATCAAAAAATATATATTTCTGCTTTTGTTTCCGTGGACATAGGATCTGTTGATTCTGCAAGTTTTTCAATTTAATATATTCTGGAAAACCAGGAAGGCAAAGAGCCTCACCAAGTCTGAGAGGAGAGAGCAGATCAGCAGTTGACTGGAAACAACATTCTGTCAATCAAAGGACAGACTATATAGGAAGTTTCTCTGACCAATTGAAACCTCTAAATTCATATTGTTTAGAATTTCTTGACACTCATAGAATTCCTAAAACATCCCAAAACTCATCTTCTGTACCCGTCCTTGTCCCGTTGCAAACTTGTTGTTTAACTCAAAAATGTAGAACATCCGAAAAATGATACGCTCTTGGGTGCTGTCCATGTGGTAAAGTTGTACTGGTGTAAACTTGATAAAGGTTACAATACTGGAGATGGGTCTTATGCAGGAGATCGATCTTTTGTGACATATGAAATGAATGAATTATTTGATGAAGAATTAATTGCTATGATTTTAAAGGCAAAAACCTGAAATGGTTGGTCCCATCTTTGTACTAAAGAAAACGGCACTTGGATTTGAGAGACCATTTTGTCATGAGCTGTCACTTTCTTTCAACACCGTCCTTGTTCGCACTTATCTCTTATTTATTACATCATTAATGCTGTTTACCTCAGGGAACCTAATCTTGGTCTTGTGGCCAAAAATCAGGGTTACATATCAGGCAGGGTGGCGTCATTGTGATGATACATAACGTTTGTACTAAATTGGAATTGACCCATCAAATAAGTTTTACAGTATTTAATACTATCTGTGTCGATTTTGTAGGTACTATAGAGACCCTGCATGAGCATTTCAAAACTATGTACATCTTTCTCCGCATCCGATTATCCAATTTGATCAGACAATTGAGGATCTCAATTGATTTCGTTTATGCATATGTGTCGTGCTTTACATATTTTCACTTTCAATCATGTCTTTCCCCAAAGCTGGATTTATTATGGGAGAAATGATAAATTGCAGCCATGGAGTGTGAAAAAACTGTACGATTTCTTGAAAAAAAGTAAATAAATATGGAATTTACATGAAAAAAATTAATTTTTTAATATTAATTTTTTTTCAAAAGAATTGTATGGTGCTTGCACACTTTACGACTGTATTTAACATTACTCTTTGCAATCATAGGGTATACAAATCTCACACACTTCCATTGAAAAAGGTTGATAAATTTAGAATTTATATGAAAAAAATTATTTTTTAATAGTGGATTTCATTTTTTTAAAAGAGAGCGTACAGGAGCTTGAACACCCTATAACTGTATTTAGCATTACTCTTACTTTGTTTATAGGTGACCATATCCAAACATTATGGATGAAATTGTCGTCGGTAGAATGCATTCACTATGTTCCTCATCACTTTAGGGGTTCATATACCAACCTACCTGTTGGTTCACACAATTAGGGCTGTTCATCCGGATTCCAACTCGGGTATACCCAAACCGGAATCCGAGTTTGAAATCCGGGCCGAAACCCAGACCGGGTTATCCCGAGTCAGATCCGGGCCAGAACCCGGATGAACCCGAGTCTTGTAAAACCCGTATTCCGGGTTCCGGATTGAACCCGGATTGTAAAATGCCTATGTACCAGCTGTCTACTCGGAGAAGGGATGGGGGAGACGGGAAGCTCAATGCTGACAGTGGTGGGCAAGTGTTAGATCTGAAGACCGCAGTGAAAGATGGCATTTTGGGCGGAGACGGCGTGTTCTTCGGTGGCAGTGTCGCTGAGAAACTGGATTTGAAGACGATGCTTGCGGAGCTCAAACCCATAGATGTGCCCTCAGTGTTTATCTACCCGATCTCTTTGGAGCCAATGCAAGACCCCATGACCCTTTGCACGGGCCAGACCTACGAGAGATCCAACATTCTCAGATGGTTCTCTTTGGAGTCATGCACGGATGACGGCGGGGGTGGAAGTGAGAATGACGTGGATACGGTAGTTGTGGAAGAAGTGTACAGTGAATGTTTGGAACCTCTGAGGATCTAGGCTGTGGTGGGTTTCAATGGTTATGCGGCCGTTGTTCATGGTCGGTTAGTCGGTCTCGGTGGGGTTTACGGTCTAGGTCTAGGATCCCTGCAAGGACTTTTCTTTGGTGCGTGTATGCATGGAGAAGATGGTACTGCAACACAGACCACAGAGAGAGAGCAGAGCAGAGAGAGGAGAGTCTGAGAGTGAATCTGGGGTGTCGGGGGAGGGAGAGCGGCTAGGGCAACGTGATGCTTTTATACTAAACTCGGGTACCGGTTTTAAATTCGGTACCCGAGTTTTAAAACCGCATCCGGGCCGGATAGACTCGGATTTAAAGATGCGGGTACCGGCCTGGATTTATTCCGGGTCGAAACCCATAACTGGAATCTGGTAACTTTTATGTGTTGAATTTGGCATTAAATTAGAATGGCAATATAAACTTGGCTCCACATGCCAACCTTGAAATTACTTGTAATTCTTGATGGTTAAAGCTTGAGGAATGAGGTTTAAAGTTTGTGCTGGACCACTCGAGATGAAGCCTAGCATGTGCTCTGATGCTGGTATGCACCACACATGTCCCTTTGAAACCGATCCATTACCACACGGAATAGTTGGAATGTCTTTGACAGCAAAAATATAAAACAATAAGTCGAGTTCGACATCGAAATGGTTTCAGTCAATATGTTTATGAGATTTTGAAAAATGAGAAAAAAATAGAATAAAATTATTACAAAATTAAAATATTGTTTTATTATAATTTTTATTTAGAGATTTGAAAAAATTGAATTATTTTTTATATTTTAATTAAAAATTTGATAAAATTATAATAATGAAATGTATTTTGGATAAGTCGAGAAAATTCTCTCAATCCATACCTCTAAAAATATGAATAGTAAATATGAAATTTGGAACTCAACACCTCCCATTTATAACTCTCCCCATACTATTATGCCACTTGGAGGGTCCGATTGGGACCTTAGCCCAACCATGAATCGCAATGACAAAGCATGGCCCAAACCAAAGGCTAAATATGGTATTTTTAATAATTGACATCTTAAATCTTCTTTTAAATCATGTTCGAATAATGATCATCTGTATTTATAATATAGGATTGTCGCTTTTATCACGACCAGCAAAGTGTATTTACGATAAATCCTCTTCTTTCTGAGACGAAGCCGTTGCAAAAGTGGTAATTCATATGTAAACAATTCTTCATTAGTGCATTTCTATTAGAAGCTAAAAACCTATCTTTTATTTTTGTTAATATGTTTAAAGCAATACAACCATATTGATATTCATCGATCTTAAATTTCTCGCTTGCGTACATTCAATCTCTAAACTTTTTTTTTAATTTTTGCTTCTTACATTACATTTTGTTTTTAAATTTTAAGGTTAAGAATTAACAATTCAATGCTTGAAAATATTATTGCAAAATCCTTGAAATATCCATTTGCATCTTTATCATCAATTGGAGTTCGAGAAATAACCAATAATTGTGATGTTGTTGAATTGATGAAGAGTTTGCAACCCATGGTGGTAAAATCCTTTTGTTAGTGCCATATTCAAATTCCTCTATAGCCACCTTGTCTAAAACATTGTTCATAATGCTCAAACTAGGGTTTGCTCGAGGTTTTGTACAGTTAGTTATGCAATGGGTAACGGCTGTTGCTTTCTTAGTATTAATTAATGGAGAGCCTCATGGACCTATTATACCTACTAGAGGGATTAGGCAAGGGGACCATTTATCCACTTACCTATTTCCTTTGTGTACAAAGAGTCTCACTGCTTTGTTAAAAGATGCAGAGAATAAACAGTTAGTGAGGGGAATTAGATTGTGCCGAGGGGCTCCTATAGTGAGTCACTTATTGTTTGCGGATGATAGCATTATTTTTTATAGAGCTGATAGGAAAACTATGAGACATATTCAAGAGGTTCTAGAGAGGTATGAGGAGGCATCGGGCCAAAAAGTTAATAAAGAAAAAATTGCTGTGGTGTTTTCTAAAAATGTTGATGCTGGTAAATAAAGGGAGCTGTTGAATTTATGGGATGTTAGGACTTTCCAACAATATGATAAGTACCTTGGGTTACCTAACCAGTTGAGAGGTCAAAATCAATAGCTTTTGCTGATATTAAACGAAGAGTGTGAACCAAATTACAAAGCTGGAAAGAGAAACTGTTATCACAGGGAGGGAGAGAAGTTCTTATCAAGGCGGTAGCTTTATCTATTCCCACATATGCTATGTCGTGTTTCAAGCTATCTTTGAGCTTATGTAGAGAGTTGGAATGGATGATGTCTCAGTTTTAGTGGGGGTTATAGGGGTAATGAGCAAAAAATGAATTGGTTAAGTTGGAGGAAATTATGTAACTCTAAATTCAGAGGTGGGATGGGGTTTAGAAGTTTACACTCTTTTAATATGGCTTTATTGGCTAAGTAAGGATGAAGAATTTTAAAAAATGAGGGGTCTTTATTACAAATGATCTATAAAGCCAAATATTTCCCTAATGGAACATTTTTCCAAGTAAAGTTGGGATTATATCCATTGTATGCATGGAGGGGGATTTTTGAAGCAAGAAATTGGCTGTTTGCAGGCTGTTGATGAAGGGTAGGGTCTACAACTTCTATCTCTATATGGAAGGATTATTGGGTTCTAGGTCATAGGAGCATAAGGCTGAGTAGTGAGAATGTGTTACCTGATTTTCAGGTGAATGCAACTGTTGATAGCCTAATTTGTTAGGAAACAAGAACATGGAAGACTGAAACAGTTAGAGCTCTCTTTAATCCAATTGTAGCTGAGGAAATCTAAAAGATTAGACTATCTTTCACACCTTATAGAGACAAATGGATTTGGACAGATGAGTCAAGTGACTGTTTTAATGTGAAATGTGCATATAAACTGATTCAAGCTTTGAGTTTAAGGGATATGGATGAGAGTTCAGGCTGGATGTGAGATAAGCAACTATGAAAAAAGATATGGAAGATGAAAGTGCCACAGAAGATTAAAACCTTTGCATGGAGAGCTTGTAGAAATATATTGCCTACAATCCAAAATCTAAGGCAGAGGAATATTGCAGTAAAAGAAGGCTGATGTTTTTGTGAAGAGATGGAAGAAGATGTTAATCATGCACTGTTTTCTTGTCCTCAGTTAAGAGTAATGTGGCAGAGATTTGTTTCAATAGGGTTAATGTTCAAACTAGATAAATGCTTTTATTGAAAATGTAAGATGTGTGATGACTAATGGAAGTGATGCAGATTTTACTCTAATGTTTGTGCTACATTGGGGCATGTGGTATAGAAGGAATAAGATGAAAATGGAAAATGAGAGTATCACTCCTTGTGCATAAGGTAATATGGCCATTTCTTTGTATAAATCCTTTTCAGATTTAAAGTTCTTAAATGCTGAAGTTGTGAAGAAAATTTTTAGGTAGAAATCCCCTCCTAATGGGTTTTTTGAAACTTAATGTTGATGGGGCTATTTTTTCAGAGTTGAAAAAGGCTGGGATTGGGATGATTTTACGGGATAACAATGGAAAGGTGGTGATGGCAGCTTTTGTTTTAAAAAATGAAGTGAATGATTTGGCTACAATTGAGTTACTTGTAGTATTTAGGGGGCTACATATGTGCATTCCCTTGGGTATTCCTAAATTAATTATTGAGTCTGATTGTTTGCTTATTGTACAAGAACTACAAGGTGCACATGAGTCTCTATCAGCTAATGGCAACTTAATTAGGGAAGCTAAGAGTTTAATGAGTCTTTTCCAGGTAGTTATCGTTGAACATGTGAACCGAGAGAGTAAAGGAGTAGCTCATACTTTTGCTAGATATGCATGGAATGTTTTGGATGTTCAAATGTGGTGGGGAAATGTCCATGATTTTGTTGATCATGCTGCTATGTAAGATGTTTTTGAGTTTGAATGAAGTGTTTTGTTTTAAAAAAAAAAATTGTTTATAATATAATGTAGAAAGTAAAATTCTGGATCAAATCAAAGATAAATGTGATTAACTTGCACCAAATTTTTTTTTCATATCATGCATCAATTGTAACAAGAGAACTGGACATGATCATAACGAAAGCTTCCTTTGTTACTATTGCAAACATCAAATCATTTCTCAACCACAATATGTGTTTCCCAAATTTTCTCACCTACTAATTTATTCCAAAAATTCCTCATGTATAGTTTTTATCAATCCTAACAAAAAATAATATTGTCATCATTTGTAGTTGCAGAGCATATGTTGAACTTGACGATGACATGGTAAAACTAGCCGCTGTTATGTCTGGTGAAATTGCAAAAGAGGCATTGGGTTGTTCAGCAATTGATTTCATAAATTATACTAGAGAGGTAATATTCTTCATTTTAACTACTTTCTTTGGAACAAAAAACACTCAATTATACTTTCAGATATTTCCTACATTATGTATAAAACAATTCAACTCTATATTGTAGCAACAAAAAATTTTCTTAAGCTGAATTCTATAAAACATATTCTTTAGTTGATCTTTATATTATAAGATTAAAACATACCAAGCATGGATAACAACTTTTATTCTCAAAGGTAAAAATTCCAATAATCTAATTATAATGCTTAAAAGAACTTGAGTAAATTTTCAGTTTTCAATTTTTCTGTACATAAATTGTTTATATGTTTATTCATCATTCAATCCTATCAAATATTTATTATACAGAGGCATTTACATATATAGAGAATATAGCATTAGAAGCTTTGCAAAAACAGTGGATGATCCAACTTGCTTTAGATCAAGACAAATTCAACCTACAGAAGCACAAAAACTTCAATGTTCTCTCAATCAGTCCTATCCAATACACCCGGAACTACAATGATGATGGATAAAAAAAAAAAACACATTTACAGATTATATTTTTGTTGAACTTCAATTAAGCTTGCTTTGAAGAGATTTGGCAAAACTACGAACAGAATGACTAATCTTTTGTCTTTTGCCTTTTTTTTTTTTTTTTTGGGTGTGCAGACATGTAATTAGTATCCTCAACTTAACTATACTTATCCCAAAAAATTTCATAGAATTTAAATTTCCTTCCGTGCACACCAAAGTTTTTGTTACAATCAAGTTTTTATAAAAATTTTTATTTTTGCCTAAAATAACCAAATAACCGAACTAAGCAAATGTGTTTTGCACGTTGCTCCTCTACTAATATATATATATATATATATATATGTAAACATTTTTGAAGGTAAGTTCACATTAAAGAGCTAAGGGGTGAACACTTTGGTCCTAAATCTGCGTAAACATTGGAGGAAAAGTTGCAGAAAATGGCGCAATGAAATAACAAAAATGCATGGAATTGCACAATTTAACAACAAAGATGATTTCAGGCGTTGCAGCCGTTGCCACCAAAACTAGGAATTAGAGAGAGACCAAACGCCGGTGCATATATAGTAGGCCTGAACAACAGCCCGCCCAGCACATATATTGACCCGACCCGTTGTGGCCCGCAACCCAGGGTCTGCCATAATGGCCCGACCCGACCCTAATGGTTCAGGTCGGGTTAAATTCGTGGGTTTTTTTTTTTTTTGGGTAGAGCCTTTCTCACTAAATATTTTCAGTTTTTTCTTTCCAAAGCCTTTCTCAATAAATATTAGTCCATCCATCTACTACATTATATCCCATAGGCAATCCATAACATAAACAATAAACATGAATATAATGTCCATATATATATATTATGATCCATAGCAAATATTCCAGCCCTTTTAAACAAATTCATGAACTAGAAATAAACATGATTATAACGTCCAGCCTTTCTCACAAATTCATTCATTCATCCACTACATTACATCCCATAGGCCATCCATAACATAAACAATAAACATGAATAGAACGTCCATATATATATTATCAATGGAAAATATTACAGCTCTTTTAAACAAATTCATGAACTATAAATAAACAGTCATCGAACAGGAATCTTTAACAACAAATATAGAATAGACCATAAGTCTTGAGTCACTCATCATCAACATAAATAAAGCTTGATTGGGGATCAGGTTTCTAAACATAAAATTTACCTGCTAACCATCACAATGTTAAAAAAAAAAGGCACTTAACATAAGAAAATATAAACATTAAGAAGTCAGCATAGAACTCTCAGCAAAATAAGAATCATTGAAGCATCAAACATAGATAAAAACAAGCAAATTTGTAATTCCCAGGGCTGAAACAGCAATCTTTATGTTCATTTTGTCAATATTCCTCCAATCATAAGATCCTAAGAACTAAAACTAGATAGCTTCTTCGTTTCGACTAAATTGGGAGACTGATTCTGTACGTAGATTCTGCAACAATTATGCTAAAACCTGCATCTAATTGTGCAATTTCAGAAGCAAGGAAGAGTGGGAAAGTAGGCCCCTGAATTTCAGAATCCTCTTTAAGTAGTAAACCAGAATAGCCCAACTGTAAAATCATTTGCAAACCTCTCTAACCTCTCTAAACAATGTTGCTTTTTACCTTCATAATGTCTTCCTTCAAAAGATCCCAACAAGTTTGGGAAAAATCCATGAATACCCCTCCGTGCTTGGTGCCTTAATTCTATTTTGGGATTCACTACCACCCAGACGTCACTCTTTTCAAAGGATCTTTCCACCCATTCATTCTCAGCCTCCTCAAGGGATGCAAAAGAACCATAGGGTTGCTGGCCACCCCAACAAACCCAAAGAGTGATCAGACCATCCCTAGCATGGGTTTTCAAGGGTGCTCCAGCCATCCCCAAAACTTTGTACGGGTGGCAGCCAGCCCACGGGAGTTTTTCTTTTACTTTTTCAGGTTTAAAAAAGTACAATAGATAGTTTTTTTATAAAAAAAGGTTTGGTGCTTATTGGAGTTCCAATCAAGAAGACATCATGTATTGTCCCCAAATAAAAAGAATAGGAATGCCCATTCTTTGCACTAAACATTACCTGATTTTGTAAACCTCTGCTTTTCAATAATGATACATCATTACTCAAAAGTAGAGCACACAAGTCAAAGGCATACCAGATTAATGTTACCATTGGTCAAACTTATTCCTTTTTATTTTTATAAGGGGGTGGAGTTCAAACCCCCTTATAAAAATAACCTTTATCATACCAGATCAAGACTATTTTTAACAACAAATTTCTTCTCTGTATACCAGATCAACATATGGCCAAAAACAATGGAGATGGATATAGTTTAATTGGAATTTCAATAACCAAATTGCATATGCTTATATGCCCATACTGTGAGTATTCCCCCTCTCTCTCTCTAAAAAACTACTAACCTTTTTTCCTAAACTTTATATTTCTCTGCACTATACCAACATAGAAAATCAGATTCTTAAAGAGAAATGAATCATGCTATCATTTTCATTTTCATAATAGAAATACTCATGCCCCAGTTTGGTCATGCAACCCAAAACCAGAATCATCATCTCAGTATTTACATTGGTTGTAAATACTGCTTCAAGGTCAATGCTAAGCTCACTAATCTACTGGGATGGGGATGGAGAGTGGGACAGGTTCTTAGTGGGGGAAAACAAAATTCATGAAGTTTTCATAATAGACCCACGCCTCAGAGTAACAAACTATAAAAATAAACCCCAAGCCCACGTATATCTTCATTCGCTATTGAGATCCCCCAGACTTTCCTCTACTCATTTTTTGTAATTATTTTTTTGTTTTCAGTTTTTACACCCAACTCAGAAAGATACTAACATTTTTCAAAATTAATCCATCAGAGTCTCAATCCCAGACTCCACTTTAATCGAATAATCCCAAGTTCAGAAAATGCTCAGAAATCCCAAGTTCAAACCCCAGTGGCTCGGCATTTCTTATCACCACCGCAATTCACAGCCCAACAAATCCGAATAGAAAAATACACACAAAAGAAAAAGAAGGTTATTTGCTAGCGAATGAGATTATCAATTCATGTGCAGGTCTGTATTGGGGTTATGATGCACGGGTATGGCCTTGTGAAGAAACTATGTGCTGATCTGAAGGTTTTTATGAAAAGGAACATACCTCCGTCTTGGAGACCCACGCCGAAGCTGAACTTGGAGCTGCGGCCGGAGAGAGAGAGAGAGAGAGACCCACGCAACCGTCTGTGTGTGTGAGAGAAAGAGAGAGAGAGGAGAGAAAGAGACACCAACGCCGTCTGTGTGTGAGAGAGAAGTCGAGAGAGAGGGGGGCGCTAGGGTTGAAGACGAAGGCTCAGTCTCGAGGAATACGGGTTGGTTTCTTTAGCTGCGGTTTCGTCCGCATAATTCTTCATATGACCTGCTTCATTTTTAACCCGACTTTTATCGGGTGGATCTAATCGGGTAAACCGGTTTATAAACATATCTGCACACCCCTAATATATAGAGCGAGAAGAGGGTTGACACCGAATTTTGTATGATCATAAAGAAGGCGGCTGAATTCAAATTGAGGTATAAGGCGAGATTAAATAAGTCATTCGTAATTATAATATAATAAAATATAAATTATTATATAAAATATTTTAAAATTTTTAATATAATGAGATTTTATTTAAAATATTTAAATAAATTTTGTTTGAATTTATATTTAATACAACAACTTAAAATGAGATATCAATACAAATTTTGTGCTAGCCTCAATTTCGCAAGATATTAAAAAAGTTATTTAAAAATATAAATAATTTATTATATTAAATATTAAATTTAGTATTATGGAACCTTGCACGTATTGAAAAATATAAAATTATTTAAAATGTTTTTTAATAAAATAGTTTTTATGTTTTTACAAAAATTTAAAAATGCATCTCACTTTTATTTATGAATAGTGCTACTATACCTCCTTAATTTGTCCACTTGGTGTGCCCTAGTACAAATTTTATTTATTTATTTATTTTGTTACATTTTATTTCAAACATTTTTTTAAATATGTTTAAATATTTTTGAAAAATAAAATAAAAATATCAATACATTAATAATTAAAATTGTTTTAAAAATTAAATATATAAACAATCAAAATAAAGAATAAAATAAGACCATAAAGTAGTATTTACTTTTTATCCATAGGGCCTTGCAAACGATGGGGCTTTAGACAACGGCTATTGCCATTGAGCCGGCCCTCACCTTCAGACCGACAACAAGTAGCCTGTTTCTTCATCAAAAGCCGGCATATACATTCAACGACGGAGGATAATTTCATCCACACGAGGCCATAACAATGCCTTCCATGGTGCTTGCTTCGGTGGTCCTTCAGTTGAATCCAGCCCAGTTGCAAATTTCTTGGCTTTGCAGACTTTTCTGTCTTGAACAAAGGGTCTACGAACCAGAAGAAGAGGGAGGACGATGATTCAGGAAACTCAGTAACATCACGTTGTAGGATCTCAAACCAGGTAACAATTCTTCTTTCGTATTTCCTAAATAAACAAGCTTTTCTCTCAACCAAATCAAATGCTTCTTTTAGTTCACTCAAGGTTGCCCCATAAACTAAGGCACAGACCTTCGAAAACTAGCCACGCAAACTTTTCTGCAACCTCCTCTCTCATGCCCATCTCAGACCCCCCTAATTCCACAGACCCAAAATCTCTTACAGTTTCTTTCCTCCAAAACTCTTGTGGGTTGTCCTTACAATTGGCCACTTCAGCTTCCAAGAAGCTCAACATTGAGAATGTAGAGAATCCCAACTCCGTTCTGAATCTGTTGAGAACTCACGGTTTGACGCAGAACCACATCATACACCTAATTAGTAGTCGTCCATTATTGCTTTTGGCCGATTTAGGCAATACCCTCAAGCCCAACATGGAATTGTTTAAATCCTTAGGGTTCTCTGGCGCTAACCTCGCCAAAATGCTCACCAAATACCCAACTGTGCTAGAAAGTGATGCATACATTGCTGTTGATTTTTTTAGAGCACATGGTTTTAGTGATATGCAAATAAAAACTTTGACTATGAAGTGTCCCCCATTGTATACGTATAATGCTAACAAGATTTTTAAGCCAAAGTTGGAGTTTTTCAAATCGTTAGGCTTGTCAGATCTTGAAATTACAAAGCTTTTATCTGCATCGCCTAATATTCTGCAAAGGAGCCTTGAAAAACATATCATTCCGTGTGTTCAAGAGCTTAGGTGGATTCTTGGCACCGACGAGAATGTCTCAAAGGTTATAAAGCATGCTGGGCAGTACTTAAAACAGACGTTGTACATAAGCTACAGACCAACATCGCTACTCTGATAAGCCATGGTGTTCCCCATTCATTAGTTTTGAAATTCTTCGATAGAAGAGCAATGTCACTGCTTATCTGTAGCAATCGGTTTAGGGAGATTGTTAGCGAAGTTATGAAATTGGGTTTTGATCCCAATCATCCGAAATATGTTCTAGCCATCATGTCAATGGCACTAAATAGTAAAACATTGTGGGAGCAGAAGGTGGAAGCTTATAGGAGTTTTGGTTTGTCAGAGGGTGAGATTTATGCTGCATTCAAGCGGCACCCCTTGTGTATGAGTTGTTCGGAAAAGAAGATCAAGAAAATAATGGGTTTCTTTGTGAACAAACTGAAGATGAAGCCTTCGAGGATCTCCAAGAGCCCGATTCTTCTACTGCTTAGCATGGAGAAGCGGATTATTCCGAGGTGTTCAGTTCTGCAACTTTTGATGTTGGAGGGTTTGATCAAGGAAGATACTAGCATCGTTTATATAGTCAAAATGGCTAAGAAGAATTTCATGAAGATATTTGTGAGCAAGTATCAAAATGAGGTTCCTAATGTTGTTAGAGCGCACCAAGGGAAGATAGAATTTCAAGGGCTCCCCATAGCCATGGAAATGTGACTACTTTGGATATAATCAAATGTGGCATTGCCTAATATTAAGGCAGCTAATTCTTATGCATCAGACTCTGCACCAAAGGACACACATGCTGCAGCAAATGGCACCAACAAGCATGATAAGCACTACAAGGCAGCAGGCACTACACGGCAGCAGGCACTACAAGGCAGCAGTCTGCAGCAAGTGAATACTCTAGCACATGACACATGTCTCTCTTCCAGAATATTCCTTTACAATCATTTTGAGTAAATGTACACCGTAGGATCAATTGAAATTAGATTATAACTTTTACCACACTTGTATAAATATAGGTGGAAGTGCGTTGTAAACAGTGTGAGGAAATAGTTGAATACAATGAAAAGAGGCTCTGCCTCACAATGGTCTTTTCTCAAACACTTAGTGTTCTCTTCTCTTGGCTTAGATCATAAATTCAATATGGTATCAGATCTCCTCAAGGACTAACGTCCATACATTCCTCTATTTTTTTAATTACCTTTTTTTCTTTTTCTCTCAAATCATGACAAATCCCGAATCGTCTGTTGATAATACATCTCCCCCGCCGCCTCCTCCTCCTCCTCCTCCTCCCCCCCCTTCGGCTCACCCCACCATTATTACATCCTCCACACACTTCATCACTATCAAACTTACCCATGAAAATTACCTGTTATGGAAGGCCCAGATTGTTCCATTTTTGTAGGGTCACTGTCTCTTTTCGTTTGTAGATGGCAGTTATCCTCCACCCCCAGCAATGGTTAACAATCTGCCGAATCCAGCCTACAGTACCTGGATGTTGCAAGATCAGCTCATAATCTCCACCATCAACGCTTCTCTATCTGATACTATCCTTGCTCAAGTCCTGAACTGCTCTACTTCTCAAGAGGTCTGGCACACTCTGCAGACCATGTTCTTCGCCCAATCATCTGCACACATTATGCAAACCTTCAACTAGCCACGCTAAAAAAAGGCTCTGATTCTGTCACTGCCTATTTCAACAAGGCCACATCTCTTGCTACAACGTTGGGCACTGCTGGCCAACCTCTATCCAACTCTGAATTTGTCATTTATTTATTAGCGGGTCTTGGCAGTGAATATGAATCCCTTGTCACCTATTTAACCACACGACCTGACCCCATTTCTACTCCTCAGGTGTTTAGTTACCTTTTGAATCATGAGTCCCGAATTACCCACCAAACTAATGCTCTACTTTTAGGAACTTCTATTGCAGCTAACTCCACAGCTCGCCAACCAAACTTCAGCTCAACTCCAAATCGTGGTCGAGGATTTTATAGAGGACATGGTAGAGGACGTACAAGCTCTCGGGGAGGTTGTACTTAGTTTCCGAATCGTTACCCGTCTGGACCTGTTTGTCAAGTCTGTCAACGAGCTGGACATTCAGCTCTTACTTGTTACTATCGGTTCAACCATTCGTATCAAGCTCCATCTCCTCAGTCAATCACCGCCAACTACAGCTCAGTGCCTCCGTCATCACCTCCGTCTAACATATGGTTCCCAGATACGGCGGCCACGAACCATTTTACGTCTGATTTTGTCAACCTGAATCTGGATGCAGCATCGTACCATGGCTCAAACCAAGTTAGCATCGGCGACGGCAGCTCTCTTCCAATCCAAAATATTGGTTCAGCTCAACTTCAGTCCTCCTCTGGCAATTTCTTACTCCACAAACTTCTTCATGTTCCGTCTATTACTCGCAACTTAATTTCTGTTCGACAATTTTGCCTTGACAACTCAGTTTTCTTTAAGTTTCACTCTGATTGTTTTTTTGTGAAGGATTTGCGCACCCAGGCTCCTCTTCTTCAGGGCCACGTTAGAAAGGGCTTATATGAACTACCAGCTGATGTTTCCACCTCCACCACACCACAAGCAATGCTCGGTGAACGGACATCCTCTCATCATTGGCACACTCGTCTTGGACATTCGAGTCCTCGAACCACTTCTTTTGCTATTCGGCATTTTCGGCTTCCAGTTAATGATAAAACCACCATCAAACAATGTCCTACCTGTCCCTTAGCTAAGTCTCACGCCTTACCTCACCCCTCCACCTCTTCTCGCTCACTTAAACCTTTTCAACTAGTTTTTCTTGATGTATGGGGACCGGCTCCTATGCCCTCCTCCAATGGTTCTCAGTTTTATTTATCTATAGTGGATGATTATTCAAAATATATATGGCTTTTTCCACTACAATCAAAGTCCAATGTGTATCAAATTTTTTTAGCCTTTCTTCATTATGTTCGCAATTTTTTTTCGTCTAATATCGCGTCGGTTCAAACTGATTGGGGCGGCGAGTTTAGACCGTTAAATAAATTTTTTCAATCTAACAGAATTATACACCGCGTGACGTGTCCCTATTCTCATGCCCAAAATGGCACAGTAGAAAGACAGCATCATCACATTGTGGAGACAGGGCTCTCTCTCATGGCCCATGCCTCAGTTCCACAGAAATATTGGGCCAATGCCTTTCTAACTGCAGTTTTTTTAATAAACCGTATGCCTACTCCCATTCTCAAAAATAGGTCTCCTTATCAACTTCTTTTTCTTCATACGCCTGATTACAAATTTCTACGAATTTTTGGATGTCAATGCTGGCCTAACTTGCGTCCCTTTAATCGCCATAAACTTGATCTTAGGTCCAAACCGTGTGTTTTTATGGGTTACAACCCCGATCACAAAGGGTATCTCTGTCTACACATTCCCTCGAGCAAAACATACACTTCACGTGATGTTCACTTTGACGAATTCACATTCCCATTTAACAAAAACCCACATTCGGACTCATCTTCCACAAATGTTCATCCTCGTCCCTTTAATTTTACTCCCATCATCCCAGCCTCAACCTGGCCCACCAATCAGCCCTCCACACAGCCCACCAACACTCCTTATTCTACATCCACTCATTCCTCACCCATACCCAATTCGGCCCACACAAATAACCCAACTATCCAGCCTACTCACAACTCACAATCTGTGCTCACCCAGCCTTTACCCGAAAACCCATCTCAATCTCTTTCACCTAGGTCATCATCCCCGATAGTTTCTTCCTCAGCGCTGAATCCTGCACCTACCACCAACTCAACCCATCAACCCTCCACTTCTTCCAATCACCCAATGGTCACTAGGTCCCGAAATCACATTTTCCGTCCTCTTCACCGAACCGATGGCACCATATCTTGGCCGAAGTCCACACCCTCCACTCACCTCAGCACTTTCTCCTCCTCCCATAATCCAGAAGAACCCACGTCCTTCACCGAGGCCTCAAAACACCCTGAATGGCGATCTGCCATGGCATCTGAATTTGATGCTCTCCTACTCAATCATACTTGGGATTTAGTCCCATCCTCTCCCAACATCAATGTCCTTGGATCTAAATGGGTTCTCAAAACCAAACGACACGCCGATGGAACCCTTGAGCGACGAAAGGCTCACCTAGTTGCTAAAGGTTTCCATCAACAGGCCGGGATTGACTTCACTGAAACCTTCAGCCCCGTTGTAAAGCCAGTGACCATTCGACTTCTCCTCTCCATTGCCGTTTCCTCCTCTTGGCCATTACGACAGCTGGACGTTCAAAACACCTTCTACATGGTGATCTGGAAGAGGATGTCTTCATGCATCAACTGCCCGGGTTCGCAAATCCAGACTTTCCATCTCATGTCTGCAAGCTTCGTAAGTCACTCTATGGTCTCAAACAAGCCCCTAGGGCTTGGTTTTCCAAACTGAGTAATAAATTGCTATATGTTGGGTTTCATGCTTCAAAATCTGATCCTTCTCTGTTTATTTTCCGAAACTCCACTGACTCGGTTTTCATGTTAATATACGTGGATGATATTATCATGACTGGCTCTAATGATATGCTCATTTCTCAAATTCTTGCATCTCTGCGTGCATCTTTTCCAGTTAAGGACTTAGGCTCTCTGCATTACTTCTTAGGTATTGAGGTCCTTAGAAATTCTCAAGGTTTGTTTTTGTCTCAAAATAAATATATCACTGACTTACTTAAACGTACAAATATGCATAACTCAAAGTCAGTTTCCACTCCCATGAGCACGACAGCAAAACTCACGGCCTTGGAAGGTTCCTCCTTTGAGGATCCTCAGCTTTATCGTAGCATTGTAGGAAGTTTACAATACCTTTCATTCACGAGGCCTAATATTTCTTTTGCTGTCAATAAGGTTTGTCAATACATACACTCACCTAGAATCCCTCATTGGCAAGCCGTTAAACGAATTCTTCGTTATTTACGTCTTACCTCTGACCTTGGTTTACATTTCTCTGCCTCTTCTTCCTTTCATTTGTCTGCCTTCTCGGATGCTGATTGGGCTGGTTGCCCGGACGACCGCAAGTCCACTGGTGGCTTCTGTGTGTTCTTTGGTTCTCACCTACTATCTTGGGGTTCTAAGAAGCAACCCACAATTGCTAGATCATCCACTGAAGCTGAGTACAAAGCAGTTGCCAACACCACTTGTGAATTACTATGGCTCCAGTCCTTACTTGGTGAGCTGGGAATCTTCTTGTCCAATCCCCCTACACTATGGTGTGACAATCTTGGTGCAACCTACTTATCCATGAATCCTGTTCTTCACTCTCGAACAAAGCATGTCGAACTTGACTATCACTTTGTTCGAGAACGAGTTTCAGCCAAAGCTCTTAAAGTATCCTTTATCTCAAGTAAGAATCAACTTGCAGACATTTTTACGAAGCCTCTCACTGCTGCACGTTTTAATTTCCTTCGATCAAGCCTCACCATTTCTTCAGTGCCGCTTGACTCGCGGGGGGCTATTAAGGCAGCTAATTCTTATGCATCAGACTCTGCACCAAAGGACACACATGCTGCAGCAAATGGCACCAACAAGCATGATAAGCACTACAAGGCAGCAGGCACTACACGGCAGCAGGCACTACAAGGCAGCAGTCTGCAGCAAGTGAATACTCTAGCACATGACACATGTCTCTCTTCCAGAATATTCCTTTACAATCATTTTGAGTAAATGTACACCGTAGGATCAATTGAAATCAGATTATAACTTTTACCACACTTGTATAAATATAGGTGGAAGTGCGTTGTAAACAGTGTGAGGAAATAGTTGAATACAATGAAAAGAGGCTCTGCCTCACAATGGTCTTTTCTCAAACACTTAGTTTTCTCTTCTCTTGGCTTAGATCATAAATTCAATACCTAAAGATCACGAGTTCAGTTTTAGTTCAACATGTCTACAGTTGGACGTTTATCTTCGTCTGTGTTATTTACGGGTAAAATATTTTGCGGAGTTGATTCAGCAACTTTCTATGGTGATCTATCTGTGTTATTCACTTCAGGTGAGAACTAGAAACTTGTCAATGGTGCGGTGAACCTTGTCTGCGTTGTTGATAGTGATAGCTTATGGTGCTATTAATTTGATCTACATTGCAGGAGAAGCCAACCCTGTCCTTATTTGTTTGAGCATTTCAAAAGTTGAGGCATTCTGGTACGTTTAGGTGTGGGAAGACCGTGTGGCCTCATGATCACATAACATCTTTATGTTCGTTTCTCTTTAGATCTGATGTAAATCCACAAATCCAAGCTTCGACTTGGAGTTGAAGTCAGTGATCGCTCTGATTGGAGTGATTGGAGTCAAGACTCGAACTCTGAGTCGAAAGACAAGGATTATAATTTATATTGTTTCAGTTACTTTCAGCATCGCATTCTAGCTAATTTACCATCGCTTCTACTGCCAACTTTGGTGTTTAGATAAAACTTAAGGTTAGATATTAAATTGTGAATATTTATACTCTCCATTTTAATTTATTTATTATAATGTTAAGAAATTTTGGTATATTCTATTTTGAGGCATCACTGCTATCTTCGTTATCTTTCTAATTGAATAATGGACGCAGAATTCAATCTAATGACTACAATAAATTAAGCCAAAATCATATATATATATATATATTTTATACAAAAGCCAAAAGTTTATAATATTTAAACCGAATTTTGCAACAGTATCTTTTCTTTTAAATTGATTTAAAAGTAAACAAAAAATGCAAACGTTATATTTATCTTTTAATTTACTTTTACTAATTAAGTTGCAACATTTACTTCAATGAACCAGTAAAGATGGGAAGCTAGGAATTGTTTGCTTTGAGCCAGGCTTAAGATCATACATATCAAAATAAAGAAAGAAATAAAACTGGTAATCACAAGATTTACAACCGCAGAATTCTCACTGGGGCAGAACTTTTTCAGGTTTTTATGCTGTTGGACGGTAAGTTAAGATTAGAATAGTTGAGATAAAAATTGAGGTAAGTTAAGATTAGAATAGTTGAGATAAAAATTAAAAATTGAATAAAATAATGTTAAAATAATTTTTTAATATTATTTTTATTTTAAAATTTAAAGCCAAACTCGTCCACCTTGAAACCTCTACCCCGAGCAACGTCTGCCCAATCACATTTGAATAACATATATCGGGATCCATCATAATATATAACCTCAATTATGCGTGTTAATTGACCATACCAAGTAGGGCCATCTTGATCAGTACACACACTAACACCACAATTTGAGTTTTCTTCCCATTTTCATGATTCCTAGTGCGAAATTTTGTGCCATTAATGACAATTCGCTTAAATTCTTTGGCAACTTGCATGGAACCTTTAGAATGCATTACGACTTTATGGCCTAATTCTCTTCTTCCATTGTCATCCATTTTCATTACCTGACAGGTTGGATTATTAGCATTGATTAAAATGATGAAAATTAGCCACAGAGGCATAATAAAATTGGTCTTGGGTGTAATCCATACATAGTCTTGAAACCAATTACAGAATTGGTCTTCGTGCCTCTTCTGTAGTTTGTCATTCGATAAATGATTCCCATTAACTGTATTCCTCATTATTTCCAAGTGCATCCTATATATGTTTACGACATTACAAATGTTTGTTATAATTACACAAATATAAATCGAGACAAAATTTAATTTGATTCGTACTTATTAAGCATTGCAACTTACATGCAGAATTGAGTGAAATCGTCAGAGTTGAAGAGAATATAGCGATGTGCTTGGGTCCACGCGTAAAATCGAGGTGAACGTCAATAACTTTCCCTTTAGAATCATCTAGGTTTCTAGATGGTCTATTGAAAACCGTTCGAGCGGATTCTAAATAACGAGAACAAAACGTCAATAATTTCTATAACAAATATCCTTCAGCAATGGAACCTTCTGGTGCGGCTTTGTTACGCACATGAAACTTAAGTCGGTGTTGGTACCTACCACATAAATTATTCGATTACTTTTATATTTATATAAAAAAATATGTTCTCATTCCACTTATGTTTATGTGTTATTAATTCAATAACTATAGCATACCTTTCAACGGGATACATCGATTGATAATGAACAGGTCCTCCAAGTTTACATTCTGCAACTAAATGTATGGTCAAGTACACCATAACTGTGAAAAATGATGGTAGAAATATCATTTCTAATTGGCACAATATGTAAGGTATTCTAGATTCCAATCGTTCCAAATCTTCGAGCCGCAACGTCTTGGAACAAATTCCCCTGAAGAGTCTAGATAGCTCGATTAATGGTTCTATCACCTTCTTAGGTAATGACCCACGTAATGCAATTGGCAGGAGCTGTTGCATCAATATATGACAATCATGACTCTTCATGCCTACTATAGTACGGTGTTGAAGCTTGACACAACGTGAAACATTTGAAGAATAACCGTCTGGTACTTTTACATTTTGTATAACCTTCAACAAGTCTTCTTTCTTTTTGTTACTCATTGTGAAAATAGTTGGAGGCAAATATGTCTTCTCTGCAGTTGTTATAACTGGATGAAGTTGTGGTCTCAAACCCAACTCTTGTAAGTCAAGTCGTGCCTTTTTGCCATCTTTTGATTTTGTATCACTATTTAACAATGTGCCAACAATATTATCCACCACATTTTTTTCGATGTGCATCACATCAAGATTAATAAATTATCTTTTCAGTAAGGCAAACTAAAGAAAATACTACGTTTCTTCCATGAGTGTTCCTTAGCATTAGTTGACCCCACAACTATTTTTCTTTTACGATCTGTTCTATTATTGCAATTTAAATCATCTAATTGTTCCAAAATTTCATCAGGTGTTGGCATAGTAGGTGAAGGATCAATTTCTTGTGTACCATCAAATTTTTTTACCATCATTCTCCCACCTATGATCACTTGGCAAGAATCGTCTATGCCCATATAGGAAAACTTTTTTCCATGTTCAGTCATCTAGATCGTGTGTTACCCATACAACAAAGATATGCTAAACGACCTTTCGTACTCCACCCAGACAAATCACCATAAGCAGGAAAATCATTTATCGTCCATATTAAAGCCGCGCGCATTGTAAAGATCTCTTTGGAGCAAACATCATAGGTTGGTGCTCCAACCTCCTATAATTCCTTTAATTTTGATATTAGAGGCTCTAAGTATACATCTATATTCATTGAAGGTGATGATGGTCCTGGTATAATCAACGATAGCATGAAACTTGATCGTTTCATGCACATCTAAGGAAGTAAATTATAAGGTACCAACATAACCAGCCAGGTACTACAGGAAATGCTCATGTTACCAAAAGGATTAAAGCCATATGCAGATAAACCAAGCCTAACATTGCGGGGGTCAGAGGCAAAATCATCATGTTGTGAATCAAACGTCTTCCAAGCCATGCCATCCGCTGGATGCCTTAGTACCCCACCATTATTGTGGCCTATAGCATGTCATTTTATTTATGAAGAAGTCTTCGATGACATAAAAAGCCTTTGCAACCTTGTCTTTAACAGAAACCACCGTAATATTTTCGTTGGACTTCTTTTCCCTTTTCTAGACCTATCATCCATAGACTCTTTTTGCTTCCATTTTGACGCTCTGCATACCACGCATGTTTCCAGGTTCTCATTGTCCTTCCAAAATAACATACAACTATCGGGACATACTAAGATCTTCTCGTATCCAAGACCTAACCCATTCATGTACTACTTGGCCTCGTACGTATTTTTAGGCAATGATGCTCCTGGTGGGAGCAACTCATTCACAAATTCAAGCAGTTCTGTGAATATGTCATTACTCAATCCACCCAAACATTTCATATTCCATAGACGTACGATAGCACTAAACTTAGTATGTTTTGTGCATCCTTCATATAATGGCTCATCAGCATCTTTCAACATATTGTAAAATTTATGAACTCTTTCGCTAGAACCTTGTCAATTTTTATTTTGCACTCCAGCTTCTCCAGCATCCACACCTATTTCAGGCCCACACTTAACTATTTCAGGATCAAACATAGGGAAAACGTTATGTAACATGGTTGTCATCCCACTAGAGCCTTCATGTATTGGCTCATTATTATTTTGGGTATCAGTAGCATGGTAAGATGTCTCCCCTATTCTTTCCCCATGAGCATGCCAAATGGTGTAACCTTGAGAAATTCCATAACTAATCAAATGATCATATACCATGTTGGGCATGAACATCTTACGTAATCCACATTTTCTACATGGGCAACAAATCGACGAATCTGTAGCACAATTCTCGCATGCAAACTTCAAAAACTCATTGACACCATCGACATACTCTTTTGTATGTCGAGGTTTTTTCATTCAACTTTTGTCCATAGATTAACAAAATTATAAATATTAAAACAAAATTGAATAAGAATCCAAGATAATCAACAACTTAAAACATAGTACGGAAAATATTTAATTGTAAGAGTAAAGCAAAATAAAGCATAAATTTTGAATGTATAAAATAAATATGAAACTTTTTATGCTTGTCTCGGGCATATGCTTCTTAGACCCAGTTAAGTTTAACAAATTGACTAATATATTGAGAAGGTACTTAATAGCATATAATACAATAAACACAATTAAAGAATCAGAACAGAGGCATGGTTAAAACGCAAACGGGTAGGAACCAGAACTCAACAAATCAGGATCAAACTAGAAATAGTCCAGCCCTTGTTTAGGATAAAACTAGATTAAATCATCCTTGTTTCTACAGTAAACAGTAAAAAACATCCATATGTTAACCAAATTAAATGGCTTTGATCAGCGTGAATGAGGAGTTAAAGAGAGAATATTCTCCAGGATCATCGATCCAGCTAGCTGCATGCATGCTACAGGCCATTTGTTGAACAACTAAACTGCTTGGTATTAATCCTCAAGAACTTGAAAATTAGAAATATATATTGTGAACGCCGAGCTAGCATATATGGGTGATGCAGGCAACGTGGAGAGGGGATGGGGTTATGGTATGGACTGTGATGTCTCACCTGTTGGAGTAATTGATGGACCCCTGCCTAAGCTCATTGACATGCATAGCATGCGTGTTAGTAGGATTTCTTGCTCCTTTCAGTACTTATGTATGTTTAATGTTTATGTAAGTTGTGGCTTTTATTTTTGTTTCCTTTTTCCCACTCCAAATAAAAAAACAAGTTATAGGTTTAATTGGAGTTGTGGTCATAGAGTACGTCACAGGGTCATGGGGCTGTACTTAAATATCAAGTTGGGTCATATTCTCTAATTCATCGTAAGATATAATATTGTTATTAATTATTATTGTGGAAAGTGAGTGGTAACAAAAGACTGCCAAGAATACCATTCGTATTCTAGATCAGTTTACTTCACAACATATATATATATATATATATATATATATATATATCATGAGTTGCAAAAGAATGTTGAGCATTCAACTCTGCCTGAATTCGCTCAAACAGCATGTCGAACGAGTGTCGAGCGTTCAAATCTGCCTAAGTTCGCTTGCGCGCCATGTTGAGTGAGGGTCGAGCAAAGCCATCTGTTTTGACCAATAATGAGCACACTTCAAGCCTTTTCACTTCAACACTTGTTACAACACTATTTTACACAAGTTTTCACAAGAATATGCTAATCCACTCATTTTTCCCTTAAAAAAATTCAAATGTGCAACCAAAATTAAAAGCTAAATTCAAACTCTTCTACCTCCGACTCCGACTCCGACGCTGACTTCCAATGAAAAAAAACTCTGAATCCAACTCTGATTCGTCAAAGTCAGAGCGGAGTCGGGATTGGAGTCGGATTTTTGGATTTCTGCTCGGCCCTAATATCGATCACTATAATTAATAGTATCATAAGTGATATATTATTAGTATAACTAATACTATAGTGATTTATATAGTAATTTTTATTTCTATTTTATAAGAAAGCAAACAACTTAATTCATCATTAAAGAACTATAGCAGGGCATCACACTCAATGATATGTGAAACAATCTCATGGAAAGAGTTCCACCCAACCATTAAGTCATGTAGATGCCAAGAATTGTAGCGTGAAGGTCATTTAATATTATTCAATCCCCACATTGGATTAGCGATTCATTCTTTTATTTTTATCACATTTTATAATTCTACCAATTTAATATTATTAATAATTATATTATAATTAAATTAATATTACAAAAACATATTTCCAAAAGTCATTTAATCATTTGAAATGAAAGTGTAGAATACACAATTAATATTTTAATTGGTTAAATGAAAGTGTAGAGTATTTTAATATTTTAATTGGTGAAATGAAAGTGTAGGAGTGAGAAAGTAATATTTTAATTTTTGGTGAATAAAAGTGGTCTTCCATCTTTAGCTAATGACTATAGACTAAATGCAAAATGTTTTAGATTAATTTCCCCAATCCAATGATAGTCTTTTTTACATAAATAATTCAAATTTTGGCAAACATCCTCATTTGACCAAGCAAATGAGGATGCTCTAAGAGCAATAGTAGTGGCCTCAACAAATTTTGATCAAACTTTAACTAGAAAATTCACTTTTATAAATTTTAAATAGCCACTTTTCACAACACTAAATAATAAACTTGACAAATCTATCACAATTCTATTAAAATATTAGTTTTAAACTTTTCATTATTTTAATTTTATTGTATTAAAATAGCATAAAATACAAGATCCCGCTATATCTAATACGAGATCCCACTATATCCCACTATATCTAATAGCATAGAATAAGGAAAGAATATAAAAAACAAAGAGGCGGTGAAAAGAAGTCTAAGCAATTAGAAATGATAGACTCGCGCGTAGAGGAAAATAAGGAACGAAGAAGACTAAACATTTATCTGAAGTTAGCGCCCTACTCTGCCCTTTCAAATTTTCAGAAAATTTGAATTTCCCTCCCAGCTTCTATTTATTCCCTCATTCATATTGATCGCCTCCTTATACGCTACAACACCTCCTCTGCAAACAACTCATTCCATCTTCTCTCAATTCACCGTGCCCGTGAAGCTCGTGAGGAAGCATGAGACGATGATGATGAAACGGTTGAAAGCTTATTGTCATGGGGTTAGTGGCAGAGTCACAAGCACTTCTACAGTTTTTTTTTTTTTTTTTTTTGCATTCAAGTAAAATAACATAAATCATCAGGAATGAGGATTCTTAATTTCTTTTTTTTGCAAATATTCTGCAGATAAATTCTTCTTTGTCTGATACGTGCACCATGGAAGTTCTTTTTGCCTTAAAGAAATATCATGGTGCATACCAACCAAATGCTCTACATCAAGCCAAAGGTCCCTATTTTTCAAACAACGTCTAAACCTTTTCAGAACATCATTTTCTTTTCAACCAATGTATTTTCAATTTATGTTGAAATTTGTATGTTGCCTTCGTCATTTCATTTTCTCCAATTTCTTTGGGCGGCCAAACAAATTCTAATTGAAATTGTTTGTCTTTTTTGGATAATGGTGTGGATGATTTGGATCACCTCTTTATACGCTACAACACCTCCTCTGCAACCTCATTCCATCTTCTCTTCATTCACCGTGTCCGTGAAGCTCGTGAGGAAGCATGAGATGATAAGGATGGAACGGTTGGAAGCTGATTGTCATGGGGTGAGTGGCAGTCACAACCATTGTTGGCCAAACATTTTTTTTTTTTTCATTCAGGTAAAATAACATAAATCATTAGGAATGAGGATTCTTAGTTTTTTTTTTTTTTTTTTTTAATATTCTGCCGATAAATTCTTCTCTTTGTTTGATATTAGCCATGGAAGTTCTTTTTGCCTTAAGAAAATATCATGGTGCATACCAACCAAATGCTCCACATCAAGCCAGAGGTCTCTGCGTTTCTCAAACGTCGTCTAAACAGATGATATATTAAGCCGGTATGTTTAGTTTTCTTTACCTTTCTAGGCGCCGAAACAGATGCTTATTGAATTTTATAGTCTTAATGGCTGATACGGTAGTGGAACATGGCGTGTGGGATCTGTTTGGTGTTCTATATTTGCAAATTTTGTTTGCTGTTTGCCAACAAAATCTTGGTGTTCTAGAGCCGAAGATTGAATTTAATGGTGTTTTTGTCTTGGTAAAATTATTGGCTTTGTATGCTTATGAGGCTCTTGGGTTATGCAGTGGAGATAGTGGCAATGAGTAAGGTGCTCAAATTACTTATGCTAATTAATCGGTGAAGCTGCCCATGGTACAAAACCAATGGATTGAGGAAGCTTGAATTTTGAATGTACATTTCTTTGTTTCCTGATGCTGTTTCTGGATTGTGTTGCATGACATAGGCCATTGCTGGTGCATGCTCTGTTTTTGGGATTTTGATAAGTAGGATATATACACCTACAGAGCATTTTATTCTTCCCCATTAATGTTTGAATCTAGACTTTTATGCCTTCAGCTACTAGATTAGAAGCTCTCTAGCTTGAGGATCATATGATAATATTATGCAAAGAAACATTTTGCGAAGCATCTTAAAACAATTAATTTTGTAGTTGATTAATTTTGCAATGCTTGATTTTGTTTGGTTAAGCATGATTTCATGGGTATTGGTCTTTGTGTTTTGGTCAAGAAGACTAATAAGATTGTTTTTTGGTTTTTGTTTTTGTTCCGCCCAACCATTATAGTTATTCCTTTAACATATATTACTCTCTTTATTAATGTGGTATAACTTTTTTGATCTTTTCCAGGCTCAAAGAATGCATGAAAATTTCAAAAAAATATTGGATAAATGTGAAGAAGAACTGCCCATGAAAGAAATGGTCCTAAAGCTAATGACAAACACAATGTGAAGAAGAATTATCCGTGAAGAACTTTCATGTGCTTTGATTTGTAATTTTTTTTATTATATGAATGATGACCTATTATACCATATTTATTATTAATTGATATATTATATTTTTTTGATTGTGGGATATCATATTTATTGGTGCGTTCTAAATGTCGTTATTTAATGCAATGAGCTGGTAACGTATTCCTAGCGGCGTTTATATTAATGTCGTTAATTTTAAAAATGTGCTAGTAATGAATTAGTGGCGGCGTTTACAATAAGTCGCATTCCAGGAAAAACAAATTGTGGCGTTTAGATAAATGCCGTTAATAAATTCAATTTGCCGTAAATGTACTATTAATGACATTTAAAAAAATGTTGCTAATTTATATGATGCACTAGCAACGTAATGTGGCGGTGTTTATATTAACGCTGCTTTTTTAAAAATTGGCTCTGTTTAGATAAACGCCATTAATAAATTCGCCAAAATACAATTAGTGGCATTTAAATAAATGCCGCCAAATTGTATGATGAGTCGACACCGTACTAGTGGCAGCGTTTAGCTAATTGCCGTTAAATTAGGTCATTGGTGGCGGTTAGATAAAAGTCATTAAATTATTTAAGGTGCCGCCACCAATGTACTATTAGTAAATGCCACTAATTTATATGATGCGTCGGTAAATTAATAATAGCGGCATTTATCGTAACGCCACTATTTTAAAAAGTGGTGGGGGTCAGATAAATGCCGTTAAAAAATTCAATATGCCACCGCCAATGTACTATTACTGGCATTTAAATAAATGCCGCTAATTTATATGATAAGTCGGCAATTTAGTAGTAGTGACATTTATGGTAACACCGCTAGTATATGCAAAGGGATGGCAACGATAAAGTGGCGGTGTTTTGAGAAACACTGTTAATGTAGATACTATGGCGGTGTTTCATGAAATGCCACTAAATTGTATACAAACGCCGCTAATGAGATTTACAAATACTGGCATTTGCACAAATGCCGGAACATGGGAAATTGAGACCCTCCATTAACGACGGACGGTTACACCGGTAAAACAACGCCGCGAATTAATTAGCGTCGTTTTTTCAGACAGTTACCGGCGCATAGCCAACGCCAGTAATTCTGTCTTTTTTTTGTAGTGAGGCTTATCTTATAATTATATTTGTAATTGTTGAATGAATATAAAATAATTATTGATTTATCTCTAAACAATATTGAGTTATTGTAAAATATTAGCAATCCGTTAGGAGACGTCTTTGTGACTGTTGCTAACTGTCAGCAGAGTCTTACTTCAACTTGAACTCTTTCCAGACTTTCTATTTAGAGGTATTCAGTTTTAACTCTTGAAGGAGTTTAGCCAGGAATTCTAGAGAGGAGATTCCGAGTGCTTGTGAGAGAAAATTTGCTTGAGAGTTTTCACTTCGTATTTCATCTTTCCTTGTGTGTCATCGTGCTCCAAGTTTGAAGGATCGTTGATTGGATTTCAGTCACTGGAGGTTCAAGACAAAAGACAATATTTGAAAATTGTGATGACCCGCTTTTATGTGTATTTTCACTGAAGGAATATTTTAATTTAATTAAATATTTTATAGTGCTTTTATTTTAAATTATCGAGTTTTAAATGGATTTTAAAACGGTATAAAAACATAAAACGATTAAAATAAATTAACACTACATCAAATAAATAAATAAACACCAATAAAATATTTTAAACACATCAATAAGCTAAAATAAAATAAATAAATAGTAAAAACCAACTATTTAAATTTTTAAAACCAAAAACAAGCCAAAATAAATTAAATCACAATTTAAATCTGACAGCCTATAAAATCCATTTAAAACTCGATAATTTAAAATAAAAGCACTATAAAATATTTAATTAAATTAAAATATTCCTTCAGTGAAAATACACATAAAAGCGGGTCATCACANAAAAACAATCTTATTAGTCTTCTTGACCAAAAATCAAAGACCAATACCCATGAACTCGTGTTTAACCAAACAAAATCAAGCATTGCAAAATTAATCAACTACAAAATTAATTGTTTTAAGATGCTTTGCAAAATGTTTCTTTGCATAATATTATCATATGATCCTCAAGCTGGAGAGCTTCTAATCTAGTAGCTGAAGGCATAAAAGTCTAGATTCAAACATTAATGGGGAAGAATAAAATGCTCTGTAGGTGTATATATCCTACTGATCAAAATCCCAAAAAACAGAGCATGCACCAGCAAGCATGATTTCATGGGTATTGGTCTTTGTGTTTTGGTCAAGAAGACTAATAAGATTGTTTTTTGGTTTTTGTTTTTGTTCCGCCCAACCATTATACATATAACTTGCTACGCGTTATTCCTTTAACATATATTACTCTCTTTATTAATGTGGTATAACTTTTTTGATCTTTTCCAGGCTCAAAGAATGCATGAAAATTTCAAAAAAATATTGGATAAATGTGAAGAAGAACTGCCCATGAAAGAAATGGTCCTAAAGCTAATGACAAACACAATGTGAAGAAGAATTATCCGTGAAGAACTTTCATGTGCTTTGATTTGTAATTTTTTTTATTATATGAATGATGACCTATTATACCATATTTATTATTAATTGATATATTATATTTTTTTGATTGTGGGATATCATATTTATTGGTGCGTTCTAAATGTCGTTATTTAATGCAATGAGCTGGTAACATATTCCTAGCGGCGTTTATATTAATGTTGTTAATTTTAAAAATGTGCTGGTAATGAATTAGTGGCGGCATTTACAATAAGTCGCATTCCAGGAAAAACAAATTGTGGCGTTTAGATAAATGCCGTTAATAAATTCAATTTGCCGTAAATGTACTATTAATGACATTTAAAAAAATGCCGCTAATTTATATGATGCGCTAGCAACGTAATGTGGCGGCGTTTATGTTAACGCTGCTTTTTTAAAAATTGGCTCTGTTTAGATAAACGCCGTTAATAAATTCGCCAAAATACAATTAGTGGCATTTAAATAAATGCCGCCAAATATTGGCATTTGCACAAACGCTGGAACATGGGAAATAGAGACCCTCCATTAACGACGGACGGTTACACTAGTTAAACAACGCCGCGAATTAATTAGCGTCGTTTTTTCAGACAGTTACTGGCGCATAGCCAACGCCAGTAATTCTATCTTTTTTTGTAGTGAGGCTTATCTTATAATTATATCTGTAATTGTTGGATGAATATAAAATAATTATTGATTTATCTCTAAACAATATTGAGTTTTTGTGAAATATTAGCAATCCATTAGGAGGCGTCTTTGTGACTGTTGCTAACTGTCAGCAGAATCCTACTTCAACTTGAACTCTTTCCAGACTTTCTATTTAGAGGTATTTAGTTTTAACTCAGTTTTAACTCTTGAAGGAGTTTAGCCAGGAATTCTAGAGAGGAGATTCCGAGTGCTTGTGAGAGAAAATTCACTTGAGAGTTTTCACTTCGTATTTCATCTTTCCTTGTTTGTCATCGTGCTCCAAGTTTGGAGGATCGTTGATTGGATTTCAATCACTGGAGTTTCAAAACAAAAGACAATATTTGAAGATTGCCAGAGGTTCTGGCTACTACTGCGGTAGAATACAAATAGGTCGTTTGTCTGGGTAAGTGAGAAAGTCAAGTTGTAAAGGTTTTGTAATTGATTTTCAAATAATAAGATTGACTTTCTTAAATTTGACTGTCCTGTAAGGTTTTACCTTTAAATAGTTCTTTAAAGAGTTTCCCTTCAAAATTAACCGTTGTGTTATACAAATTTATCTATTTATTTTGAATATTTGATTTATTTAATAATTATAATATTGAGATCTAATACATTTGTTTAACGAAATTGGTACACAATTTTATGTTTTACATGGGTACTTTGGGAATTTCAAAATGCATCAGGCTGCGGTATGCTGCTCCCTGCAGACAAATCTAGAAAGATAAAGGGTGAACGGAAGACCACAAAGAGAGCTCTAGCTAATAGTAGAACAAAGTCGTCCTGCAGCCAGAGCAGATGCAGATATACCTCCAATATATGCATCCCTTCGTTATCTATGGCGTTCCCTTTCTTTTCTTCGCGCTGTTTCTTCTCAAACGGCTCTCGATTACACCTCCCAAAAACATGCCGCCTTCACCGCCTAAGCTTCCTTTCCTAGGGAACCTCCACCAACTAGGTTTTTATCCTCACCGCTCCCTTTGTTCTTTAGCTCAACGCCATGGCCCGCTCATGCTGCTTCACTTCGGCAATCGGCCTGCGCTAATCGCTTCGTCTGCAGACACAGCTCGAGAGATCATGAAAACCCATGATGTCATCTTCTCCAACAGACCAAAACAAAGCATTGCCGACCGACTTCTCTACGACGGTAGGGATGTGTCGACAGCCCCCTATGGGGAGTATTGGAGACAAATGAGAAGCATTTGCGTGCTCCAGCTTTTGAGTAACAAGAGGGTTCAGTCTTTTCGAGCTGTAAGGGAAGAAGAAGTAGCCTTGTTCATGGAGAAGATCAGAGACCAGTCTTGNATTTTATGTTTTACATGGGTAATTTGGGAATTTCAAAATGCACCAGGCTGCGGTACGCTGCTCCCTGCAGACAAATCTAGAAAGATAAAGGGTGAACGGAAGACCACAAAGAGAGCTCTAGCTAATAGTAGAACAAAGTCGTCCTGCAGCCAGAGAAGATGCAGATATACCTCCAATATATGCATCCCTTCGTTATCTATGGCGTTCCCTTTCTTTTCTTCGCGCTGTTTCTTCTCAAACGGCTCTCGATTACACCTTCCAAAAACATGCCGCCTTCACCGCCTAAGCTTCCTTTCCTAGGGAACCTCCACCAACTAGGTTTTTATCCTCACCGCTCCCTTTGTTCTTTAGCTCAACGCCATGGCCCGCTCATGCTGCTTCACTTCGGCAATCGGCCTGCGCTAATCGCTTCGTCTGCAGACACAGCTCGAGAGATCATGAAAACCCATGATGTCATCTTCTCCAACAGACCAAAACAAAGCATTGCCGACCGACTTCTCTACGACGGTAGGGATGTGTCGACAGCCCCCTATGGGGAGTATTGGAGACAAATGAGAAGCATTTGCGTGCTCCAGCTTTTGAGTAACAAGAGGGTTCAGTCTTTTCGAGCTGTAAGGGAAGAAGAAGTAGCCTTGTTCATGGAGAAGATCAGAGACCAGTCTTGTTCGTTGTCGTTGCCGGTAAATTTAGGCGAGATGTTTGTCTCGCTGACCAACGATATCATTTGCAGAGTGGCTTTTGGGAGGAAGTATAGTGAAGGTGAAGATGGGAAGAAGTTTGGACAGTTGTTGGGAGAGTTTATGAAACTGTTGGGATCTTTCAATGTGGGGGACTTCATTCCATGGCTTACATGGGTAAATCGCATCAATGGTATTGATGCTCGAGTGGAGAGTGTCTATAAAGAGTTTGATCAGTTTTTGGCTGGAATAGTAGAGGACCACAAAAGAGAGAGCAGGATTAATGGGAATCATGGAAGTACACTACTTCTGGGTGAAGATAAAAAAGATCTGGTGGACGTTTTGCTCCAGATCCAAAACGATAACGCCGCTGGCGTTGCCATAGATGAAACAAGCATTAAAGCACTAATCTTGGTACTCTTTCTCTATCACATTAATCTATTTGGATTAAATTGTGGGTTGTGTCCAGATTTCTGTGAACTTTTAGGATAGATAATGAACTGTCTACAGTTGATCTACCGATACCTACCATGATTTATTAGATGTTTTCATGAGTCTGCAAAATTCAGTTTGTGGTGCTCAGAAGATCTAAATAAAAACATTTTGATCCAAGTGTTTTTCCTGTTAACATGAGTGTGATATCTGTGTTTGATGTTGTGCCAATTCTCGGAACTTCGGTCTCCATATATATATGTTGGCAAATAGGCAACCCTCTTAGGATCGTTTAGCTAGCTAGGGATAGAGGCGCTGGTTGAAATATAATATACCTGATTTATGATCTCAGATTCTCAAGAATAAAACATTTTGATCTCAGATTCTCAAGTGATTTTCCTGTTAAATGAGTACGTATGATATCTGCGTTTGGTGTTTTGCCATTAATTCTCGGAACTTCGGTCTCTCTCTCTATATATATATATATATATTGGCAAATTAGCAACCTCTTAGGATCATCATCCCCCATACACCACACACCACACATTTTTTTTTTCTATTTTTTTGAGTTTATTTTTCTTAAACTATTTGAATTCTTCTACTGATCATTATCTATATATCAAAGATTTGATAAAAGAAAATAAAGTGTAGTGTGTGGTATGTGGAGATGATGAATAAAATTTTTCTTATAATATACCTGATCTATGATATTGTTGAGCATGCATATTCAATCCTCCAAAATAATTAATGCTTCATTCTCATATAGGGAAATGATTTATATAGTCAAGACGTGTAAGTCTTACACATTCTCTTTAAAAAAAAAATAGAGAAAATCTGGGATTCATTTGAAAAAAAATCAAGTTTTTCATTCTGGACTCAATTTTTTAAAGGGAGTGTGCGGGAGTACATGCACACCTTAAAGAACTATATCTAGCATTATTTTATAAAATATATGGATCAATTTCACTTTAAGTTTGGATATCTAAATCAATTTTCTAACAATTAGTGTCATTTCATCATTGCTTTCTATTCTAAGGTACATATATAATTTAATTATCTGCTAATTTCTTTTTGTTTAGTTTCTAATTTCTAACATTTCCCATATAAATTTAAGTCTATCCTTAATTATTGTAGGATATGTTTGCTGCTGGAACTGATACTAGTTACACAGTTCTAGAATGGGCAATGTCAGAGCTCTTAAGGCACCCTAGAGTCACGAAGAAATTGCAAGATGAGGTAAGGGGGATTTCACAGGCTAAAACCAGCATAACTGAGAACCACTTAGAGAAAATGCAGTACTTGAAAGCAGTGATAAAAGAGACATTTCGGCTATATCCTCCAATCCCATTATTAGTTCCCAGAGAATCAACCCAAGATGTTGAAATAAAGGGCTATCACATTCCTGCTCAAACCTTAACTTTCATTAATGCATGGCAATTGGAAGGGACCCTACATTGTGGGAAGAACCAGAAGAGTTTCGACCTGAGAGGTTCTTGAATTCTTCTGTAGATTTTAGAGGACATGATTTTCAGTTGATCCCATTTGGAGCTGGAAGGAGGGGATGCCCAGGAATCACATTCGCCATGGCTACCAATGAGCTTGTGTTGGCCAATCTTGTGCACAAGTTTGATTGGAAATTGCCTGGTGGTGCATCTTTGGAGGATTTGAATATGACCCAATGCACTGGTCTTACTATCCATAGAAAAGTTCCTCTCCGTGCTGTTGCAAGTACTCCTATACATGCATAAGTCGAGGAAATAATTCTACCATATATATATGTTGCTATGGAAATAATGAAATAATTTTACCATTTTATAATTCGGTGAAAAATAATTTTATATTCAACTTGTAATAGTAGCTTTAATTTTACTGGTTCGAATCCAATAGTAGGTTGAATTTATTAGATACAATTGACTCTGATATCTAATAAGTTTTTCTACTCACCTTCTTTCATAGATTTTGTATCTTTTGCATCCTACTTTATTTTAATTCTATATATATTTTTTTAATTTCAATTCAAATTTTGAAAACCCCACCCCCCGCCCATGCTGGGCAGGGTGCTGGGAAGGGTCAACCCTGCCCTCACATGGGTGGGTAGCACCCCTTCCTAGGTTTCACCTGTTTCTATCCTCCCTTCCTCTGCTCTTCTCCCATCTTTCGGCCATCTCTTCTCCCCATTCCTTTCACGCCTCAGGGGTTGTTCACCGTCCTTTATTATCTCTTCTTTCTCTTCTCCTCCTGCCTTCATTCTTCTTCACCTCCTCCTGTAAGCTGACTTCACTCTGTTGTCACAAGTGATGCCCAAGTTGCAGTCTACCATGGCAAGACTGCAGCTAGGTCTTGGGTCTCTATAGTCCATCAGACTACATATGCTGCTGTGGATATATAAGTTAAAGATCTACGGCTATGATCGTGGGTCTGTGAGTTTTATGACCCATGACCGTGGTTGTGGGCATGGTTAGTAGGTCTATACATAGATGGTTTGTGCACAAATCTAAAGATCTGTACAAGTGCTACTTGGTTTGGTTTGATTGATAACTTTGTAAGTTTGCTTTGTTTTTTGTTGGATTTATGAGATTTGTTTATTATATGCGAGTTTGTTGAACTTTTTGTGAAAAATGTTGTGACGCCCCCAAATCCCCACGTACCAACACGGGGAATTCGAGACGTCCGGATGGTGACAACCCGGGTCACCATCCTATCGGCTAGTGCTAAGTGTGTGCAAGCGACACATGTATACAAGGAAAATACGCAGCGGATAGCAAAGTCATTTAAATTAAGTACCAGAATTTTTTTCTTAAATAAAATACAAAGCGGTTCAAAGGTACATAATAAAATATTACAAGACATAAATATTGTTTCAAAACCAAATACAAAGCATAAACTCCAACTCAGATCTCCGGCGGAGCCGCATCCTCGGGCTCAGCCTCCTCCTCCTCCTCGAACTCTGCACCAAAATCTACGGTACCAAAAATGGTGCCGCAGGTAAGTAAAATCCAAACACCACTAGATAAAAGCATATTAAACTCAAACAATATGCATGAATAAATGTCAATGCATAAAACTCACAAACTATATTTTTTTCCACGCACGCCAAAAACCCATTTGGCTAAAAAACATAACCTTTAAACAAGCCTCGCCATTATCCCAGATAATGGCCCAAACCACCATTTTCCCAGAAAATGGATCACAAGTCCTCAACACATCCTCGCCATTTTCCCAGAAAATGGCCCGCATCCGAAAACCATAAAATCAATCCGATTATGCATGCACCATGATCTCCCCTAGGGATCATCCGCACACTCTGGCTCTGTGCCACACCGCAGGTAACGTCTACGCGTGTGACACCTACACGAGTGATGCACAGACTCGCGCCTCCGCCTTGCGCGTACCTGGCCAGGCCATCCTCTAGTCCCCGCCACTCTAGGGACCACGGAGTCGACACGACAGCGTTACCGTATCGTGCGATCCGGTCGTCGCCCAGCGACAACCCAGGGGATGTCACTCAGTATTATCCACTCTCGAGTGACCAGAGGAGCTCCACCGAGATAATAACCCATCCCGGCTTGGGCTCGTGATACGCACACTCCCAAAAATCATTTACGCCAATAAAACATGATTTATCCAATAAAATAAAATACAAGTGCATGCATCATGTAAATGCCAATTTCAATGCTCGACAAATAAAATCAACCATAGCACAACAAATCAAGCAACTCCGTCCTCCATCCATCCGACCCCCGAACTCCTCGGACTCAGTCCGGAATCAGCAAACCAACCAAATAAATTATTGCAAGAGCAAAATACATTTAAATCTAAAAGTAGAGTTTGGAAAATACTTACAGAGCTATATAGGATTTTTAGAAAGTTCGGTGCGAAACAAACGGCGATGCGAAAGCAACGTAACAGTGCAAATGCACTGTTCCCGTGGGTCGCAAAATACCCACTTTTGAACGGGGACAAACCAAGACACCAAATTGATAGGGAATGGTCTAGGGATGTTTATGAAGCTAGTGGAAGTGAGTTTTGGCCGTGGGTGGCGGCGAAAACGCCGGTAGAAGCGAAAAAAGGGCAAATCGGAGTTGAGCTCGTGGGAGTTGCTCCGGTGATCGTTTGAGGCCGGGGATGGGTGGGTTAGGACGGCAAGGAGTCGGTGGTGAAGTGGTGAAGAGGTGGTGGCCGGAGGTGGAGCGACGGCGGCGGATCGAGGCAAAAGCCATGCGGCTTGCTGGGGGTTTTCCGGCCAAACGGCCGGCCGGCTGGGGCTGGAAACCGGTGGGGGTGATCACCGGCCGGAGGGGAGTCGACCGATAGGGGCAGTGCCGACCATGGCGGCCGGACGGCAGTGGGCTGGTGATTGAGCCGAGATATTGCATATTTTAGATATTTAAAACCAATGTATTTTAAATTCCTTATGATATTATTATTGGTTTTAAATGGAAAAATGGTTAATAAGCATAAATACGAGTTGTGATTTTTAATTGATTAATATCATGTTTATGCTTAATTTTATAACTAAAATATAATTGGGCAATATCTATTCAAATATATAACATATTTTTTTTTATATTTATTTTTTGAGTGTTATTTCTTTCTTAATATTTTCAGCTTGAATAAAATTCAAAGGGTTAGAAAAGGAGAGAGATGTCAGTGTTTTTCAATGAAAGAAAAGAAGTGAGTCGGTCATGGGGATTTGCATGAGTCGGTGGAGATTTTTTCTGAAGTAGAAGAGGATGTTGGGATTTATTTTTGAGAGAGTTGACGTTGGAGAGTTTTTATGGAAAGTCAAAAATTGAGGACAGCAGAAGAAACAAATGCAAAAGATCCCACGGAAGAAGCTGAAATCACTCAAACCTCAAAGCAACTTGCAGCAGAAATTTTGGACAGCAGCAACTTGCAGCAGAAATTTTGGACAGCAGCAACTTGCAGCAGAAAATTTGGACCACAGCAGCAGCAACTTGCACCTGCAGAAAATACAAAAACACATGCAGGAAAATAAGCATCAGCTCACACATGCATATGCAGAGGAGAGGAAACACTTGGGCCCACGGGAGATGCATCACTCGGACAGCAATGCAGAAAATACACAAGCACAAACACATGCAGAAAAAAAAAGAAATACATGCAGAAAAGCTGGAAAAAGCACATGCAGAAATGCAGAAATGCAGAAAATAGAAAACAGAAATGCAGAAAACAGAAATGCAGAAATGCAGAAAACAGAAAACAGAAATGCAGAAATGCAGAAAATAGAAATGCAGAAATGCAGAAAATAGAAATGCAAAAATGCAAAAATGCAGAAAATAGAAATGCAGAAATGCAGAAAGTCAGCAATGCAGAAAACAGAAAAGTTAAGCTCACACATACAGAAAGTATCTCACGGCAAAGCAGTACATGCATGCAGAAAAATGATGCAGAAAAAACAAACAGCAGAAAAGTCAAGCACAAATGCAGCAGAAAATCAACTCACGGCATCTCAAGCTCACACATGCAGAGAATACACATGAAGAAATCAATAATCACGGCTGGAACTCCAAAGCACATGCAGTTCAACTTGCACCTGCAGAAAAGCACTAAAAGCTGAAACACAACACATGCATGAAAGTAACACTCGGCAAAATGCAGAAAAATGAAGCACAAAACAGAAAATCAACAATCACGGCTGAAATTTCCACCGAAAACATGCATCAAACTGGAATTGGAGTATACGGACAGCAGCAAAACACAAATGCAGCAGAGGGCACTGAAAAATAAAAGTCAAAACAGAAACTCATGGAGTGATCTACGGGGCTCCAGTTTTTTTTCTTTAACTTTGTTTTGCTATTCTTTTGAGCTGACTGTAAGCTTACAAACCTTATAAATACTGGGGGTTTGAAGTTTAAAAAAAAAGGAACTCTTTTCTCTTCTTTATATAGTATACGAAGGCAACTTCAGTTTCAGCTTATTTGATTTTCAGTTTCAGCTTATTTGAGTTTCAGTTTCAGCTTATTTTCAGCTTCAGTTCATTTTATTTCAGTTTCATCTTATTTCATCGGCAGCACTTCATTTTATTTTTCTGTTCTACAGTTTTCATTTCTAGTTTTTAATATTCAGACGTAACTTTGTTTTGATGGTAGACGGACAGTTGTTTTGTTATATTGGAGCATTTTATGTTAAAGATGGAAGATACGAGCTTTGAGTTTATTTTTCATTCAGCTTTTATTTTTTTTCTTTCTTCCGTGCAGCACTGATCTTCTTTCTTTCCGTTTAATTCAGCATTTAGCTTACTTCTTTTTGTTTCGGTAGATTTAGCCTTAGTTTCTTGTTTCGTTCAGGCGGCATTTTTTTTTTTACTTTTGGTTGTGGCGTTCGGCGTATTTGATTTTGTTTTCGGCATCTTTAGTTTCTTTTCATTTTGGACGCCGTGCTTCATTTCTTTTTACCTTTCATTTTCATCATTTGTGGAGTTATTTTCAATTTTTTTCTTAGCTTTCATTCGGCGGCCAGTCTTTATTTTTTTTTCTCTCTTCTTGTTTTACGATATCGTTGTCTAGAGCTTAGGGGTCGGTTTCATTTTTATGGCTTTGCTTAGATTAATTTTTGTTGAACAAGTCTCATTTTTCGGCAGCTTTAGTTTTATTTATTTATTTTTTTTGGATATTTCGTTGAGTAATTTATTTTTTTGTTTACTTATTACGTGTTATTTATTTTTTTCGCATTTCTTTAATCTTTCTTGTCTTTGAGCATTTTCAATTTTCAGTTTGTATTTTATTACTTATTTTCTAATCTAGTTTAATTCTTAATTTAGTTTTATTAATTTCTGAATTTAATCTATTAGTCATTTACATTTTAATCCGACAAACAAATCTAAAAATATGAATCTAGTCCATGACTAGTAACCTCTCCATCCATTGCACATACCATCCAATTGTTTTCTCTTTGTGAAGTTTTTCACAATTTTTTCAACGAGTTTAATTTTTGAGTAACTTTCCCTGAGGAGACGATCTAGGAATTTATTCCTAATTATTACACGACATCCTCCTGCATTGGGATAGACTTTGTGCTACTCATTTTTGAGTGAGTCAGCTGGGTGATGGCCGGAAGTTGCGTGGGTGAGGAGAGAGAGAGAAAGAGAGAGACGCGGGAGTGAGGTCCGAACGGGAGAGGAGAGGAAAGAAAGAAAAAAGAGAAAAAAGAAAAAGAAGAAAAAGAAAAAAAAGGAAAAGGAAAAGATGGAAGAAAACAAATGAGGTCCAGTCCTCACTTCGGAAGTCCAACGACTGATTCAAAAAAAAAGAACTTTAAAAGCAATAAAAACTGAGAAAACATTTTAAACACGTCGCAAGGTTAAAATAAATAAAATAATTAGCGAAAACCAACTATTAAATTTTTAAAACCAAAAACAAGCTAAAATAAATTAAACAGCAAATTTAAATTCAGCAGCGAATAAAAACTAATTAAAATCCGATTATTTAAAATAAAAGCACTATAATAATAATTAAATTAAAGCCACTCCTTCAGTGAAAATACACGTAAAAGCGGGTCATCACATCCTCCCCCCCTTAAAACAAATTTCGTCCTCGAAATTTTGCAGGACCAAACACCAACTTGAAACAAGCCATACAATTCCACATAAAACCAACTGCAACCAAGATTAAGAAACGTACCGTCATCACTCGAACAAGTAGGGGTACTGCTCCCTCATGTCCACTACTCGCTCCCAGGAGAAATCTTGAGCTAACGGATCTCCCCAGCCACCTTAACCAAATGTATCGTCTTAGACCTTAACTGTTGCTCCTTCCAATCCATGATCTGCGACGGAACAACCTCATAAGTAAGGTCCGGTTGCAACTGAATATTCCCTGGGTCGACAAAGCGTGGCTCTTGTTGTCCAAAACTCTTCTTTAAAGATGATACATGGAAGACATTGTGTATATCTCCAAAATATTCTGGCAAAGCAACCCTGTAAGCGACGGACCCTACCTTCTCCAAAATCTGAAAAGGTCCAACATATCTCGGATCCAGCTTCCTCTTCTTCCCAAAACGCTTAACTCCTTTCATGGGAGAGACCTTAAGATAAACCCAATCACCTTGTTCGAAAGACAATTCTCTCCTCCTGGTATCCGCGTAACTCTTTTGACGACTTTGCGCTGCAGCCATGTTATCTCTTATAATCTGAATCTGATTTTGCATTTCCTGTATTATCTCGGGTCCAATTATTTTCTTCTCCCCGACTTCATCCCAACATAAGGGTGATCTACATTTTCTACCATACAGAGCTTCATAAGGAGCCATTTGGATGGATGCATGGAAGCTGTTATTATTGGACATGGTGCCCTGGAGATGATGGCGTCAATCCATCATTATTGGACATGGTGCGCTGCATCAAATGTAGTATTGGACATGGTGCCCTGGAGATGGTGGCGTCAATCCATCCCTTGACATTAGGATGGGGCACCCACCCATGGGGGTTGGGGCCAGGGCCTAAGAGTGCAACTTGCCCCCTTTAGGAGTGCAACTCGCCCGAGCTGGGAGATGCTTGCCCAAGAGCTATAGATAGCGCCCTTACTCTCCATGACCAAGAATATTGAAACGAAAAATATTGTCTGTGTGTGTGAGTACATGGATGAATCTAGGGGGAGACCGGCCCCTCCCCCCCAAATCTGACGTTTTCATTGGTTTATTCATTAATGGCTTAGACTTCATAGCAACTTCATAAAATCATAGCCTATTACAATAGTTCCTCTATGTAAAAATTTAAAGATAAATAGTGGAAGATGGCTTTTTAAAATTTCAAGATTTTTTTAATAAAAAAATTCAAAATAGCTTTCTCCAAAATATTTGCAAACACTTAACATATCACTTAACATATTGAGAAATGAATGAAGAGATTTTTGTAATAAAGAGTATTAGATATGAATTTTTTTAATCATAAATATATTTTAATCTCCATAAATCGTATACATGCTTATAGAGAAGGAATGCATTAATTAATGACCTTTATTTGTTGAAAGAACATTTATATTAGATTTGGGACATATTGTTGGGAGTTACAAGAAGTCAAGCTAAGAGACAACATAAATACTTTTGCCTTTTGGCAAGTGAAGCTAGCCACGGTGAAGTCCGTAACTTTTGGAAGGTAGAGCACTTTAGTAAGTGCTTACATGGTGTAATTTGATTTGAAAGATTTAAATTTTAATGTTTGTCTTTTAAATCAAAGAGCAATGATATACATCACACTCACATCCATTATATAAAATGTAGCACTTTTATCACACTTGGATGATCTTTTATTTTTTGAAGAAAAAATATAAAGATTGATAGGCAATGCCACCTCATTATAGTGGGATGAAAGTTGGATGTGAGTGTGGTGTATAAAAGTTTTTCCAAAATCAAATTATATCATGGAAACATTTTATTAGTTTGTGCTCTACGCACCAGCTTTAAAATAAAATAACTCAAAAATATTATTTCAACTTTTTAACTTTTCAATCAATTATTATATTCAACATAAATATACAATGGAAGAGCTAAACAGGGGTGTAAAAAAAATTGGTGAACCAATAAATCAGACTAGATCGGACTAGTCTAGTATTAAGTTTGGTTCGATTCGGTATCAAGTTTGGTTCATTCTAGTACCGATTTTATTTTTCTTAAAACCAGTCAAAATCGATCCGGTTTCGGTCTTTCTTTTTCTAAAACCAGACTGGACCGGTTCATATATATATATATATATTTTTTTTTAATTTTTTATATTGTATATAATTTTTATATAAAATATATAATTATATATAAAATAGTTTTGCATTAAATGATAAATTACTAATTAATATAATATTAAATTTTAAAATCTTATATCACTATAGTTTATTGTATTAATAGTTATACTAATATTATATAGTGCATATTAATAGTTATATTATATCACTATATATTATAATATACTACAATATATTATCACTATAGTATTATTTACTATAATACATTATATATATTTCCAAGTAATTTGGTATCAGACCCAAGTTCGGCTCTTGGTTACTGATAGATCGCAATTACTTCTTTTCATGTCATTTGTTTTGTTGTCCTTCAAAACAAAGACTGAGCTCTTACTCTGTTGAGTTACCCCCATATTTATCAAGAGACCTATAGTCTTGTAAGACCCGTTTCTAGGAGAGTGTAGGGCAATTAGACACCAGGGTGAGATAAGGTATGAGTGTACCTAGGACTTCTTAAGTGTGAAACATTGTTTTGATTGGTGACAAAATGAATAGAATGTTTAGATCTAATTCATTTATTAGTTCTAGGACTATACCCCCAGATAGCACTAATGAAGAATATTTTTCAGTTGAAGAAACTGATTCAATTGATTTCAATCGTTGGACTATTCCAACAATTCAACCTAGTTCTATTTACAAAAAAACTTGGTTTCAATCTACTTTTAAACCTGAATTTAATGTTAAAACTGTTGAATAGACTTATGCTATTTCAAAATCACAAGAAAAATGTTACTTATTTAACAGGAAATCTATCCAAGATTTTCAGTTAAAAGGTTACAAATTTCTGCATATTAGATTTGTTCAAGTTGTTGTCAAACGTCTAACAAGTAAATGCATCAATGCTTCTATCTTTCTATGTTTAAGAGATGCTAGACATAACCAATTTGTGGCTAGCATTCTTGGAATGATTCAATCTTTCTTGCTTAGTGGTCCTGTTCACTTTGATTGTTTTCCTGATTTACCACTTGCTTTGGATGATCCCCATATTTTAAAAACTTAAACTTTAAATATTGCTACTTTTGGTTATGATATAATGGAAGGTAGCAAACGTCTTGCTATAGTTTACCATGTTTATTACAGGGTTTTAAAGATAACTTTAAATCCAAAAGCTATTTTAAAAACTTTAGGAAACAAAACTTTGTCAATCCAAAGTTCAACTCCTGATGCAAACATTCAAGTTCCAAGAATGATTTACTAGAAAGATATTACTCTACCGAGTGAATAGATTCTAGAACATGAAGTTCCTCCTTCTAAGGTTTGTAGTAATGAACCTGATCTTGATTATATTAAACAATACTTAGATGGTATTGTTAAAATTAGTTTTGATCAAACTCCAGCACCCAGTATAAGAAGAAAATCTTTTGCTGGATCTAGATCCTTTTTTGTTGGTTCTGTTTTGGAAAATCCAGTAAGAAGAGACCAAAATCTCAATGCATTTATGGAAGATTCCATCAAAATAGCCCAACCTGTTTTAAACAACCTTGATTTAAAACTAAAAGGACTTTTGATGTCTTCTCAAATTACTTCTGCTTATCATTCAACCAAGGATGCTGAAACATCCAATGATAAATTCATAAAGGAAGAAGCTAATAAGGAAGATGAAGATGCTTCATCTCTATCCCCTACAACTTTAGATATGGTTGCACCAGTTGCACCTACTCTTCATAATCAACTCTGTGTTATCAACATAAATTACTTTGAAATTGATTTAATTTCCTTATTTAGAGATTATAATTCTATTGAAAATCATGATAAGAGAAAATCTTATCATAAGAATTTTTCTGCTTCTGAAAAACTACGTGTGAAATGCAAATGGAAAAAAAGATGAATGAGTTTCAAAAGCACATTATTTTCTTTAATTTCGTTGAAAATTATTATGTTCCAAAAAAGAGTTTAAATATTTTAAAAACTGATTTTGTCAAGGAAGAAGGAAAGGCTATTATCAAATTTAGCCATTCCCCTTTGGAGGCAATTGTTATTTCCCATTTAGGAGCTAATTTAATTGCTTCCCCTTTTAAAGCTTCTAATACAAAGTCCAAAGATAAGGAGATTACTACAGTTTTATTTGAAACAAAAAAGATTTTTCAGCAAAATATTTTTTCAAATATCTTTCTCCAAACCATTGGAGAACAATTTGATCGAATTGAAGAAAAGGTAGAAAATCCAAATTCTACCTTATCTTCAAAATTTGTTTCACAAACTATTGAAAAACCTTTAATTATTTTATTAGAGACAAGGCCAAAACTTGATTTTCAAACAAAACAGGCCAAGGCTCTTGATAAAATTGATCAAATGCTTAAAGAAATAGAAAGAGAAAAACCTTCCACGTACTAGTGCTCTAACCAGCAATGAAAAGGAAGATGTTTTTGTTCAAACTACAGCTACTTCATCTAACAGTGATTCCTCAACTATTAAAAATATTGATTTACTTCAAAAGAATTTTCAAGATTTTGATTTAAAACTTGAAATTGTCGGACTTTCTTCGAAACCCAAATCAATGAATTTTACGAAGAATTGGTATTCTAGACCTACTCCCCCCGATATACAATTCGAAGAAAAGATTTTTCAATCTCAATCTTCATATTCTGCTGACAAAACTTACAAATGGAATATTGATGGAATGTCTGAATAAGAAATCCTCAATACCATGAGTAAAATGTCTCTTGTTGCAAATACTTAAATTAACAATAATATTAGAGAACCTAATATTGTTATTATTTTAACCACTGGTTTTACTGGAATAATTCGTAATTGGTGGGATAAACACCTTACTGCAGAGACAAGAAATTTAATCTAACATGCTGTTAAATGTTATGATAATGGCTTACCCATTTTTAATGAAGCCATTGGAATGGCACAGCATGATGGTGTTAATACTTTAATTTATACTATTATTAAGCATTTTATTTATACTCCTTTCAAATATTACAAATCGTGTTAGTGATTATTTAAATAATTTATGATACCGTCAAATGTCTGATTATCGATGGTATCAAGATGTTTTTATGTCTAGAGTGATGCTTCATGGCGACAGTCAGAAGCCCTACTAGAAAGAAAAATTTATGGATGGTTTACCTCATTTATTTGCTCTAAAAGTCAAAGATGAACTTACTGATATATCGGGATTTCTTAATTATGATAATTACACCTATGGTGATATTTTCAGTATAATTAAGAAACTTGGTATTAGTATGTGCAATGATCAAAGAATGCTTCGTCAACAGTTAAAAAATAGTAAAAAAGCCAAATACGAAATGGGAACATTTTGTGAACAATTTGGCCTTCCACCTATTGCCCATTCCAGACGAAAGCATAAACATTTTACTAAGTTTTTCAAGCCTCATGGTGGGAAAAGGAGAAAACCCCATGATGATTTTTACAAAAAACCTTTTAATAAAAAATATTTTTATAATAAAAAGAATTTCAAAAATCCTTCAAAAGGAAAATGTTTCAATTGTGGCAAAAATAGACATTTTGCTGATAAATGCACCAAAAGCCTAATAAACTAAATACAAGCTTAATGAGTTGAATATTAGTGTCATTGATCAAGAAGAATTGTTTCAACTCCTAGAAACAAGATCTTCTTCATCTGGTATAAATAAGTTCAGTTCTAGTGATTTAAAGTATCACTCAGAAACTGGATCTTCTGATTCTCCCAATATTAAGCTTGGTTGTAATTGTAATGATTCTTGTTACAAGCCTTCGGGTAAAACAATTAATGTTTTAACCAAAGCCGAAGAACAAGAAAATCTTTTATTAAACCTGATTTCCCAAATCAAAGATCCAAAGCTAAAAGAAGAATATCTTCCAAAGCTTAAGAAGAATATGGTTCATCAAGATCCAGAAACTTCTAAACAAAAGATCAATTTTTAAGATACTTTGGAAAGGTTCCAAACGAAAAAATCCAAAGATATTTCTACTAGTGATTTACAAAATGAAGTCAATTTAATCAAAAAAGAAATCAAAGAACCAAGAATAAGACATATTAGATGTTTGAAATAGCATGAATTTGAACCAGCTTCAATGTAATCATAGAATGTATAAATTATTTTGGAATCGGGAAGTCTTTTTGAAGTAGAGGCATGGGTGCTCCAATTTTCTTCTATGATAAGATGGGAAATATAAGCACTATGATAAATCAATTTAGATTTATCATTTTTTTATCAAAAATTGGTTTAATAATAAGAGAATTTGTGTGAATCAGGATACTAGAATAATATTGAAGACCCGTTGCAATATATATTACATTAGCAACATATAATATATAAGTTGAAATATAATATATATTATATATTAAAATATATATATATATAATATTAAAACTAAAAAACTGGACCAAATCGGTAAAATTGGAAGAATCGGCTTAGGGGGTAACCAGTGTCGAATTGATTTTTGAAAATGTAAAACTGGTTCGTACTAGTTAGGTCCCAAATTTTATCTAAAACAGGACCAAACAGGACCAATTATACCCTTAGTGCTAAATCTACACAGTAAGCTCACAACGGTATGTTCACAAAAATATAAACCACACATAAAAACAAAAACATTTGTAATCTTACATTAGTTTATGTGACCAACCGCTCCTTTTCCTCTCAGATTTGGTCACGAGCCTCTCCTAAACATTTTAAATCTCAAATATTATTTTAAGCGAATAGTTTTTAAATTGAGACAAGTGTTTTAAAATCTTCGAAGTATTTAAAAGTTCAAAATTATTTTAAAATGTGGTATTTTTAGTATTATTGGATCAAAACTAATTTTTAAAGTAGGCCTCTTTAATTTTGGAGTCCCGAGAATAATATAATTTGACAGATTTATTTTATTTTAATTATTTTAATTCTCTTAGAAATATTTATTATGATTAATTATTTTATTTATGTTAAAAAATCTATTCATCTAGAAGTATTTATTTCTCTTAGAATTATTTATTAGAGCTCATTATTTGATTTTATAATGAAAAAATATTATTTTTAGATCAAGAATAAAAAGTTTGTTGTTAACACTTAGTGTATTCCCCTACCATTTATTTTCTACTATTTATTTTTTTTATTAGTCATCTTTTGTTTCCCTTGAGTTAGGGCTGTAATCGAGCCGAGCTGAGCCAGTTTTTGGCTTGCCAAGCTCTGCTCGACTCAAAATACTCGTGCTCGAGCTTGAGCCCGAGCTCGAGATTTTTGTTAAATCTTTGTTCGAGCTCGACTCGATAAGTTAAAATCTCAACTCGAGCTCGTCTCATAAACGAGTTCGAGTCAAGCCAAGCTCGAGCTCGAGCTTGAATTTTTTTTTTTTTAATAAGATTTAATAATTAATAAATTAAATAAATAAAAAAAGACCTAATATTAAATTTATATAACTAACAAATAGAACCTCTATTAAATTATAAATTTTAAAAAAAAAATTAAATAATTAATATCTAACTAGTTAATATTTATTCAAAATAACAATATATTATATGCCTACATATATTATTAATACATAAACTTAATATGATAGCATATACCTATTTCAAATATGGTTCTCACATACTAGTATATGAAATTATTAAATTTTAACGACTAATTATTATACAAATTATAAAATATACCTATGAAGTATATTCACTATATAGACATAAGTAATTAGAATACATATTATATATTTAATTATAAAAGTGGTATATTTATATTATTAGCTAATACATATATACATGCATATGTGTATGTATATATTTATCAATATATGAATGAGTTTTAATCGAGTCGACTCGAGCATAAACGAGCGAGCCTAAACGAACCTTAGCCGAATCGAGTCGAGTTTTGTCAGGTATGTGCCATTTACAAATCGAGCGGGCATCTGCTTTCGCAAATGAGCTTTTTTTTTTTTTACGAGTCAAGTTCGATTCAAGTTTAACCGAGCGAATACCGAGTGAGCTATCGAACAGATTGGTTCATTTATAGCTCTACCTTGAGTTTATAACACCATTGGATTAAAGCTTAGAAGCCCAAGTTGCATGCTACGAAGCCCAAGTTGTATACTAGGATCGGTTTTGCTTAAAATTCTAATCCCCCATTTTCTTTCCCCTCATTTTTAGTTCATCTCTCCCTCTCCTTATCTCTCTATCTCTCGCCCTCCCCTATGCCAACCCGCTTGGCGCCACCTTGGCCACCATGAGCACGTTGTCGCCAACTGACTACCCTCCCATCTCTCTCAGCCCTTCACTCACTCNTGGGAGTCATTCGACGGTGGTTCTAAACCGAAACAGAGAGGGGGTGAGTTACAGAGAGAAAGGGAGAGAGAGATAACTAGAGAGAGTGAAATAGAGGCAATGGCTTACCGACATGAGGCAATGCGGCTGGTGGTGGTGCTAGAAATTGCGGAGGTTGTGGTCGAGAGATGAGAGAAACAGAGGGAAGCGTTGGGGCTAGGATGCGTGCCTGTGCGCATGCAGTGGCATCACGGCATGAAGTGGTGGCCCACGGTGGTGTTGTGCTGAGATGTGGGCTGAGCAGTTGTGTTGAACGATGGATGGTAAGAAAACAAAGGGATCTCTCTGTAACTCACCCCCTCTCTGTTTCGGTTTAGAACCACCGTCGAATGACTCCCACCAACTCGAACTGCTCCTAGCTCCACCACCGTGCCACATGAGAAGCCATTTAGCTGCCTAGCTCTTCCCCTGCCCTTTGTCACCTCTAGTTTCTTCCCCTCTAAACAAGAGCAAGTCCTGTGCTCCTCAATCAGCCTGAAAGAAGCAATGCTCAAAAATATCATTTCATTGCATAAGGATTGATTTATACAGAGTAGTATTTAATGACAAAGGGAGCCGAAAATATTCTGGCATTCTAACAAACATGTCATGTGGACTAACATTATACAAGTAGCAAAAAGTAGAAAATGGTTACAACAAATTTCCTTAATACAAAAAATTTACAATTTAACTAAATACAAAAATCCTGTGCAGAGTGGAGAGGTTGAGTGGCACTAGACGGAGTTGAGATGGAGCAGTCTTCACGTTTGGAGTCGAGTGGCACTTGAGAAAGTTGAGTTGGAGCAGTTTTTGTGTTGATGCTAATATCCTCCCGTGAGTCCAACAGGGGTACCACGGTGAGACTCGTTCTCAATATCTGAAATCGAGTAGAAACTAACGGCTTTGTGAAGATATCAACAAGTTGGTCTTTGGACGAAATGAAGGCAACATGAAGGGCTTTGGATGAGACTTTGTCTCGCACAAATGGAAGTCAATTTCCATATGCTTTGTATGAGAATGTATCACTAGATTTGATGAAAGGTATGTCACTCCCAGGTTATCACACCACAAGGTGGGGGGTTTGGAAATAAAGAGACCAAGTTCTTTCAGTAAACTTTGAAGCCATAAGAGCTCGGCAATAGTGTTAGCCAAGGCCTTGTATTCGGCCTCTGTACTAGAACGGGCAATGGTATTTTGCTTTTTGGATCCCCATGAGATGATATTGGAATCGAGAAAGACGCAAAAACCTCCGGTGGAATGTCGGTCATTTGGGCATCCAGCCCAATCTGTGTCTGAGAAGGCATGAAGAGAGTATTCAAGGGATGGTTTGATATGAAAACCAAGATGAGATGTATGTTTGAGGCATCTCAATATTCTCTTCACAAATTGCTAGTGAGGAATTTTGTGTGCATGCATAAATTGGTAGACTTTGTTAACTACAAAGGCAACATCAGGTCGAGTGAGGGACAAATATTGAAGACTGCCGACTGTGCTTCAATACAGGGTAGGATCATCAAAGTCAGGCCCATCGGAAATTGATAATCAAGTAGAGGAAGCCATGAGTGAGGTGACTAGTTTGGCAAGGTCCATATATATATATATATATTTGAGAAGGTCACAAATGTATTTATTTTGAGAAAGATAAAGACCAACTGCTAAGGGAGTGATTTCGAGTCCTAGGAAAAAACGTAAGGGCCCAATATCCTTTACAGGAAAGGATAAGTTGAGTGAGTGAAGAACAGATGAAATAGCCTTAGGATCAGAACCAGTGAGAATGATATCATCCATATAGACAAGGAAAAATAGGGTAATAAATTTATTTTTATAGATGAAAAGAGAGGAATCAGAGAGAGAGGGGTTGAAGCCAAGCTCTAGAAGTCGATTGCTTAATTTGGAGAACCAAGCCCTTGGCGCTTGCTTGAGGCCATAGATGGCCTTATTTAACTGACACACATGATTTGGAAAATATGGATTGACAAAGCCAATGGGTTGAGTCATTTAAACCTGTTCTTGGAGGTCTCCATGCAAAAATACATTGTTGATGTCCAATTGATGTAGAGACCAGCCTTCAGTGATAGCAATGGAGAGGATGGTGCGAATTGTGGTGGGTTTGACAAGGGGCTAAAAGTCTCAAAGTAATCCACTCCAGCTTGTTGGTAGAAACCTTTGGCCACCAAGCGTGCCTTTTGTCGCTCAACTGAACCATCCGAGAGGCGTTTAGTCCCGTACACCCAATGACAGCCAACAATGTTAGTAATACCAGAATAAGGAAATAGAGACCAGGTGTTGATCTGAAGGAGGGCCTGAAATTCTTTATACATAGCAGTGTGCCATTCTTGGTGTTTGGTAGCTTTAGTATAAAAGTGGGGCTCTTCGGGAATGGTAGTGGTGAGAGTGAGGTAACTGCATGGTGGCAGCCAAAGCATTGTGCCATCAATGAATCGACGTGGTATGAGAGAATTTGTTTTTGATCTGGTAAGAATCGAAGGAGCAGGGGAAGGAAGGAAGGGTAACGATGGAGTAAGTGATGTCGAAGAGGATGGGGAGGTAGACGATGAAGTTATGTGATCAGTAAAAGAAAAAGAATTGTTATGTCGAGTGGATGAGTTGGGTTCAGTAACTAAGTGAGGCAGAGAAGAGGATGTAGTGGAAGGGGCAGTAGGAGTTGGGCCGAGAATTGAAGGAAGAGTGGAATATGTGGGTTTTGCAAGGGAAGTGTCCAGAACAGAAGGAAAAATATTTTCATCAAACACTACATCACGTGAAATGTATAGACGGCCAGTTGGAATGTGAAGACAACGGTATCCCTTATGATTCTCATTGTAGCCGATAAAAAGACACTGTGTAGATCTAAGATCAAGCTTATGTTGATTATATGGCCTGAGGTGAGGCCAACAGGCAGTACCAAACACCTTGAGAAAGCTATAATCAGGAGTTTTGGAAAAAAGTTTTTTGTAAGGGGATTTATGATGAAGAATGGGAGTGGGAAGGTGGTTAACTAAGAAAATTTATGTGTGGAAAGCATCGGCTCAATATGATTGGGTTAAGGAAGCATGAGAGAGAAAGGCAAGGCCCATTTTGATAATATGTCGATATTTCCATTCCACAGCCCCATTTTGTTGGTGGGTGTGAGGGCATGCTAAACGATGAGAAATTCCTTGGTTTTGAAGGAAGGTGTGGAGTGGGCGAAATTCACCACCCCAATCACTTTGTATAGACATGATTTTAGCATTGAAAAGAAGTTCAACATATTTTTGAAGTTGCATAGAAATTGATGTAACATCAGATTTTTGCACTAAAGGATACCAACATGTATAGCGAGTAAAATCATCTAAAAAAGACACATAGTACTTAAAACCATCTCTGGAAATAACAGGGGTATGGCCCCATAAATCTATGTAAATTAATTGAACGGGTTTACAGGAAAGCTGATGTGTGGAACGAAACAGTAATTGAGTGCTTTTGGCTTGACAAAAAGCAAGACAGATTAGTGGGCGAAAGAAATTGGAAGATGATATGTTGAAAGGATGTGACGATTGATTTGGAGAGAATGATGTCCAAGCCCTAAGTGCCACTGTGAGGAAGACGTGTGCTCACCAACAAGTGCTTGAGTTGATGACGAAGAAAAAGAAGTTGGTGGAGGGAATGAATACAAGCCATCATGCGTGGGACCATGAAGAAGAGGAGTCCCTGTCTTTGCATCCTTCATAAGAAAATGAGTACTATGAAATTCAAAATATATTGAATTATCTAAATAGAATTGGTGCACAGAAATTAAGTTTTTAGCGATGTTAGGCACGTGCAAGAGATTTTTTACAGTAAAAGAATGAGATGGAGTAGAAAGAATAAATTCACCAATGTTTGTAATAGGTACCTCAATGCCATCACCAACGCGGATGTGCTCGGTACCACTACAAGGAGTGGAATGAATATTGAGGTTGGCTAAATTCAAGGTAAGGTGATTTGTGGCTGCAATGTCTAGGTACCAGGCCATGTCAGGGGACGAGAGGGAACTGGTATAATTTGTAGTGATGGAACGAGGGGGGTCGCTTTGGTAAGCTTGATTAAAACGGTGGTAGCATTTCAAAGCAATATGGCCAATCTTGCCACACACTTGACAGGTTGGTTTGGAATGGTGAAGAGGAGAAAAGGGCGGGAGTGATGGATTGTTGGAAAAGGCAGGTGAGATGAGAGGAGAGGTTCAACCCCTTCCACGACCACGAAAATTACCATGGGTATTGCCGCGAGAAGCACCACGGCCATGAAAGGAAGGAGTAGATGTGAAGTTTGCCGAGAGGTGAGTTGAGGCAAGGAGGTGTGTAGAGTGAGCCAGGTGATTCTCATGGGTTAGAAGAAGACCATAAAGAGCTTCTGGAGACATGGGCTCAATGCTGGTAGTGACAGAGGTGACAAACGCATCATAATCACTATTGAGACTGGCAAGCAGGTAGGAAATAAATTTAGTACAGGTTAAAGGAGTGCCAGCAGCACACATGGTACTAGAAAGGTGTTTGAGTTTGCGATAATAGTCTGAAACAGAGCTGGCCGCTTTGGAAATGGTGGCCATTTGATATCAAAGCCAGATTACCCTAGCATGAGATTGGGATGTAAATAAAGTGTCTAAAGCAAACCAGACTTCTCGAGTAATAGAATAGCCAACAACTTGAGCAATTAAATTGTCTGAAAGGGAAGAAATGAGAGCACTCAGAATAAGATGGTCGATTTGAGTACAGGTGAGGAAATCTAGGTTGGGTATGGTGGAATGAAGGAGGAAAAGAAGAGGAGTACTAGAACCATCAACAAAATGAAAGAGTTATTGTCCTCAAAGATAAGGCACCATTTGAGCATGCTAGAAGAGAAAATTCTCATGGGTCAGTTTTACAGTGACGAGATGAGAGAGATGATGGGTCAATTTTACAATGACAAGATGAGATAGATGAGGAAGAAGTTGAGGGGAGGGTGATGGGTTTTTATTGGGAGATTTTAGTAAAGAAGGATCTTCCGCCATGGACGTTTGTCCGTAGAATAGCTCTGATACCATGAAAGAAGCAGTGCTCAAAAATATCATTTCATTGCATAAGGATTGATTTGTAGATAGTAGTATTTAAAGACAAAGGGAGACAAGAATATTCTGTCATTCTAACAAACATGACATGTGCACTAACATTCTAGAAGTAGCGAAAAGTAGAAAACGGTTACAACAAATTTCCTTAATACAACAAATTCACAATTTAACTAAATGAAGAAATCTTGTACTGAGTGGAGAGACCCTTTTTCCCTCTTCTACACACGAGACCAAATCACCATACAACATGCAACCATCATAAGCCCCTTTGTTCACCGCCAATACTGCAACCCACCTTGGCCGCACCTTTGTTTCAAGAAACCAGAAACTTAACAGTCGGTTTGTTGGTTTATTGTATATTCAGTTTAAACCTCCATTTTTGTATGCCAAACCATATAAGTCAATGTGTACTCATGAGCCATCCTCTCGGTTCCCTTTCAAAAACAAAACCAATTGGTACATGCCTCTCGAGTTTGACTTTCCTAGCTGTCCTTTTTTCTTTTCACAAGTCCTCTCCACTTCCTTCCTCTTATCATCTTCATGTCATCAAGATATAGCCATCTCATGCTCCAAGTCACAAATGGTACAAGAATTGAACTAGAATTACTACAAGGCATCATAGTAGCAGAACTTCAGTCCTTGCAACTCTCAGTTTTGAGTTCAGTCTTCTATATTCCTTTCCTTATTCAGCTTCTGTTTTAATCCGTCAGTCCATGCCAATGAGCCATCAAATTCTCAATCTTTGTTAGCCATTCATGACTCTCATAACCAAAGGAAGCTTGAAGGCATGGAAAATAGTTCAAAGAGGTGCTGCTAGGTTAGTGCAGAAATATTCTATTTTGATCTTAATCCTTTGATTTCTAGCCTCAAGTCAGGCCCCCTTTTTGTTAGCTTAAATTCAGTTTAATCCAATTTTTTACATGTTGAAGCACTGGGAATCATAGTTAATACTTGAGCTATTGATCCTTGCATTTTAACAAAGGTATATGGCTAAGCTGTCATGCACCTCTCACTTCAGGTGAATTCTAGTTTTTCTCTTCCCTTTGACTCCATCAATCCTTAGCAATTTCTAGCACTTTTTGATTCCTAGCTCTAATTCACTCTTAATGCAGAAAAAGCCACTGGTTCAACTATGGACAGTAAGCTTTCCTTACCTCGTCCATGCCTAGTTCTCTTATTTTCTCTTCTTAGTAAAGCAACTCAACCAAGACAACCAAGATTCTATTTTCTAGTACTGTTAAGCCACTCATACACTTTCATCACTCCACTGCACTCAATCAACACTAAAACAGCAACTCTTCCTTTGTAAGCTCTTCTTCCACTTTTCTTAAATTGAGTTGGATGTTAGTGTTGTGATTAAAGAAATGTGTAGATGGTGTACTATGGTGTCATGAGCTAGATTTTAAGTGAAGTAGGAATGAAGTTGAATATATATATATTGGTGAACTGTATGATGACCTTAGGTGATAAATGGGTAGAATACATGTGTAGCTTAGTTGGTTATATTTATTGGACATATTTTCCGTGAATGATGTATTTATGGAAGAAGGCTATTGAGTATTTTGTAGTTGAGTTGAATAGATGCAGATGGTGTGATTGGCCATCAATTTAAATGCTATGTGTTGGAAAGGTGACCTCTGGGTCACAAGCTATGGCTTTGAAATAAGAAAAGGGTAGTAAATGAACGTATTGAGGATAAATTTGGATAATAAAATATGTCTAAGTGAAGGAAGTTTAAGTCAATAATGGTTTTATGTAAGTTTTAAGCTTAAATTGCATATGTACTTGGAAAGGAAATGACATTAAGTTTCTGAATGCTTGTAGCTTGCCATCTAACATGCATATGAATGAACTGTATGAAATGAAAATAGCATGGAATCTAGATAAGTTTATGTTTATAATCTTATAGAGTTTTCTAAATAATATGAAAAATGTCCTTTTTATGCAATGAAGGAAAATGAAATGATGGTTTATGAAAGTATGCTAAAATATTAATATTTTAAAGTATATGTATGTAATGGCCTTTTTTGGCGGATCCTTTTTATGCGCCTCAAGAATAGTTGTACACATGTAAAGTAGATGTATATAGTACTATTGCATTTATGTTCCATGAAATGAAATGATGATGTTTATGATCAAGGCTAAGAAACGATATTTAAATGATGTTATAAAATGATGTTTAAATAATACTATCAAATGATGTTTAAATGATGAGATTTTTGTTTATGCGATGAAATGAAATGGACTAATGAATGAAAATGAAAGGAAAGGAAATGCAAGAAATATTTCAATGTATGAAACTACATAACAGCCATGAGGAAATGAATAATGGTACCAAGAGGAGAGAGGCAGTTTGCAATGCCGAATCAGTTCCATTAGTAGGGCACCCGATGGTTCTATCATAATGAAATGGGATTTCCAACTTGTGGCCATGGGCGGAATCCAAGTCTAAAAGACCGTTACCCCTAACACACGGGATATAACAATGTGTACCAGTTAAATGAAAGTGATAAGAGTTAATTGAATGTTATGAAATGGTTTATCTCTTCATGAATGAATGTACACGGTATGAGAAAAGTTTTATGAGGAAATGAAACATTTTTAAAAAAAAAACCTCACATTTTAATGTTTTCAAAGAAAAAAAAATGTTTTATGTAAAGTATGTAGAGGAAATATAAAAGCATGAATGAGAACTTATGTTAGTATATTTTTACAGTATGAAATAATGCTTAGTATTTGACCATATTCTTTAAAATGACTTTGTATTTTTAATTTAATGAATATCATTGCAAACTTTATTTTAATTTACAAGGCAGATTTTAATTTTTAACTATGGAATCTTTTACATCTTAGGAGGAAATGAAAATTTTAAAAAATTAAGTAATTTCCCACTAGTTTTCTAAAACTATTTCTTAAAGTCTCACCATAAGAACGGACGTTACAATTTTAAATTACATTTTTATATCGCATTGTGGATGAAGCATTTTTCAAACAAAAATCCTCTTAAAAATTTATATTCAAAGAAATTTTTAACTCTACTTATTTACTTTCACAAACTGATGATCTAATACGAAAATTATTTTCAAACAAATAATAATTATTTAATAGAAAAATTCTACTCATCATCTCTACACCATATACTACACATTAAACTTTTTAGAATATTTGAGTGAGGCTCACCAGAGTTTAGGCATGCTAATTTTAGTTTAATATTAGTTTTGGGAGGAGAATTATTTTCAATACATAGAGCATCCATTTATGCAAACAAATTATATGTTGTAAGTCTTATAGTATTTATTGAACATTAAATATTATTCGAGAAATTCATTTGAGTAGCAATAAATGTTGTGATGTTTACTTTATCATATGTATCTCTCTTACTTTAAACCCTAGAATTCAATTGAGAAATTTAAATGATCTCCATATATATAAAAGCAAGAAGGAATACAAAGAAAAAAAATGGCACTTTAAGGCTGCAGTTGCATACCTACGTACATAACCCTCCCAATGCACGGACCATTATAGCATGGCTGAAAACTATTAATTTAAATAGTTTATTATACATAATCACTACCACAACTATTAAAAAAATGTATATCAAATATATATAAAATGGAGCATGCATATATAAACTCATATCACTAATGCAAAAAATATTTATATGAAAATATTAATCATTTAGCAGGAACATCAAAATACATCATAAGAAATTAAAGACATGTCTGGATGCTTTTTCTTATGTAATAACATATTCAGCTTGCGTGCAGGAATAGTCTCTAGCATCCATGGAGACATTCCAAAGTGAACCTAATGTTTCTAACTTTTTCTTCATAAACAACTGAATCCAAGAGATTTAAGGAAAATGTGTAGAAGTTGAATTAAACTTATAAGAAGCAATAAAACAAACATTTGGGATGTAATTTTCGCCCATTTCTAATTTGAAGTTGGATTTACCTCTAGTTTCATCTTCTCCCAACCATTTTCTCATTCTAAGAGATTATGATCGGTTAATTAAACAATACGCACACTTCTCAGTATAATCAATGTGCTTGACAGATTTTATAACAAGTGTAAAAGTTAAAGAAAGCCATCAAAATCTTGTTACAAGTTCAAGCATCAATCGTGCATTTATGTTTACAACTGATCAAGTTCAAGAATATAGAACTTTAATCCTTCTCATATGCAAAATGAAATACAATCTATCAAATTAATCATTCAAAATTCCATAATTTTGAAGAAAATCTAACCCAAAACAGTCATGAGTTACTTATTAAATCTCAAGCTAAGAATCTAGCCTATTATTTCTAAATGGATAATCTCTCTAAATATATTTATATCTACCGAAAAACTGAAGTAAATAGACCTAGAGAAACCCAGCCAAAAAGTAAAACTACAGAAAATTAATGAGTACCTCCTGGTCTGTAAGAGCATTGGCATTGGTTTGGCCAAATTCATCTTCAAATTTGGCCAATATCAACATTTATTTACATTTGCCTATTCCATTTAAATTCAATCTCTACATTGGATTAGCCATTCATTCTCTATATAATAATAAAATATTATTCAATTAATAATTTTTTTATTTAATTTATTTTATCACATTTTGTAATTCTACCAATTAAATGTTAATAATAATTATATTCTAATTAAATTAATATTAAAAAAGTATTATTAAATGTTAATAATAATTATATTCTAATTAAATTAATATTGGAAAAAGTATTATTCAATGTTAATAATAATTATATTATATTAAATTAATATTAAAAAAAGTATTATTAAATGTTAATAGTAATTATATTCTAATTAAATTAATATTAAAAAATTATTATTAAATGTTAATAGTAATTATATTATATTAAATTAATAATAAAAAAGTATTCTTAAATGTTAATAATATAATTATATTCTAAATATTAAATGTTAATTATATTCTAATTAATTTAATTTATTTGTTTGGAATGAGAAATTAATATTTTAATATTTGATGAATGAATAGTGATCTTTCATCTTTAGACAACCACTATAACAAAAGTTCAAATTATTTTAGATTTGGCCAATCCAATGTAAAGGGCTTTTGAGCCAAATTATATAAAATTTGATCACACATCCCATTTGGCCAAGCCAATATGGATGCTCTAAAACGAAAATGTAAACCCAAGAAAAAATAAAACAACCGCCACCCCTAAGGTCTGCAAACGGAAACCCAAATGAAGTAAAAACGAAAAGAAAAAAAAAGCAGAGTCAGCCAAGAGAGAGAGCACACGCCGTCTCCTCCGGTCTGCAAATAATCCAGCAAAATAAAACTGAAAGAAAATGTTCCATAAACCCACGAAAAGAACGAAGGATTAAAACTGAGAAAAGCAAAAAAAAGAATGCAAAACCCAAGAGAAAGACCGTAAGGTCTGAACTAAAAAGCTAAAACCAAGCAAAAAAATCAATTGCAAAAAAAAACGAGGGAGAGCTCCCAGCCCGTAAGTCTGGAACAAGCTAAAAGAACAAGAAAAAAAAAAAGTATTCCCCAAGGTCTGCATCCCCACAAAACTAAGAAAAGAAAAAAATTTAAAAAAAAAAAATCCAAACGAGAGTGCGGGAGAGCTCCCCCTACCCCACGGCCCACGCCGTCCATACCAAGTAAAGCCAAAAAATAAAAAAAAATCCATCCCGCGTGCTCGTGCTGCAGGTGCTGTGATTGACTCTCTAGACAGCATGTGATTGACTCTCTATCCATGCTGTCTGATGCTGCGTGCGTGAGTTTACACTTTTTATTTTTAATTTTTGGGATGATGTACTAACTGTATATTTTTCAGATTAATCCTATTATGAGATGAGTAAAATTAAAATATTTATTTTTATGTGAAACAATTGTATTATAAATTTTTTTAAGCACAAAAATATCAGAATTTATCAATTGACTCAAATATCATAATCTACTACATAATTAAATACTTAAATCATTTTTTGTTAAACAATTTATTCACTTAAGTAACTTAATCATATAGTTTTAGCGCTTCATCAAACATCTTTGAAATTTTGATATTATGCACTTGCTTATGTTGAGGGGTATGTGTATATCTAATTTTTTCAATTTTAGATAAGAAAAAGTAAAACTGAGTGTGAATATATATATATATATATATAATATATATATATATATATATATATATATATTTATATTAGTATATGAGCTCATTGCATTTGGTTACATGCATGCATTATTGTTGTTTTCAAGTAGCTTAATTATAAATTATCCTGGAAGATTATTAGCTTTAATTACTTGGTAAAATGTGCAACAATAAACTGATCTTTGTTGAGGGAATTGAGTGTATTGAAAGAACTGAGTGATTGATCATCAACAAGTACCTACCATCTGGAGGATTACTATAATTCCCCGCTTACAAATAACAAAAGAACAAAACCAATACTTAATAAAACTTTTGGCCAGTCATGAGTATCTTCAACAGGTCTTTTCCATTATTTGAGAGCTAATGCATGCCTAGATATGCTGAGCGTCTAAGTAAGCCATCACCCGCTTATATATATATATATGTACGTACTCATAAGCTAAAGCTGAAAATATGACTTGCATGTGTCACATTCTTTGTGTTTGCTAATAATATATTGTTTGATATAGATTCAATCATGCATAATCTCAATGCAATGATATCTGGTGGATAATTATTATAAATAACTTATTACTGCATTATATCTTAAATAGTAGGTGAATCCTACGCTAGCTTTTATGGCGAAAGGCATAATAAGTAATATCATTTCCCTAAAAGGCTGGCAGCAGCTAGTTAAGGCATTGGTATTATTTGAGGCTAGCCTAGCCTTTGACCTGGTTAATTAATTAGTACTTGAGTAAGCTAGGTTTAATATTGCTATGTTTCTCCTGATATAGATATTATATAGAGAGCTCTTATGTTTAGCCATTATTAATGAAAGATATTATATACTTCCTTCATGTCACTACAACAAATACAGCCTATTACCGCCAAAAGTTTTTGCAGCAAATGTGAATAAAATTGCAGCTAATGACCAAAAAGTCACAGAAAACGCCCGTCACATTTTTGCCAATAATAAATTGCCAATTTAACTACCTATTTTGGCAATATCAAATTTTGACGAAAATAGTGGTCTATCTTGACAAAACATACCGTTGCCATAACATATTTAATTTGTCAGTAATACGCCAAACAGTTCCTCTCAATTTCGAACACATTATTCATTTCCAGCAATGCAACCTTGTCACTAATATCCTATGTCATCAATTCATAACTTGGGTATTGAATACTTACCACGGATATATGTTGTTCGTAATAGATGGATTTTGGGAACTTATGTCGCCAAAAAAATGTTAATTTGGCAACTTGCATGACTCACAACTTCTTATTTGAGATGAGCATATACAAGTATGCACCGACTTCTTTTGGCATTTCATACAACTTGATTTCCTTGTAATACATTAGTATTGGCAACTATGTGTCCTGGAAAATAATTTTTAGTAGGAAAGTTGGCTCATCAGCCCGCCCTTATAGCGATTAACCTATATGATCCAGATCATGAATTATTGGCAATTCATCAATGCCAATAATATCCTTTATTATTGCAAATCTCAGTCTTCGCTATAGCTCATTTCATTGGCAGCACGCATTTTCGTATATATTCCAATAATACGTACTACCTTCATTGTATTGCCAGTATTGAATGGCAATGATAATGCGTTGTTGCCAATAATCCTCATTTCCCACAAAACCTCTCCATACGACATAAATAGTGGGATATTTACCTGGCCGGCGTAGCAACTTAGCATTTCAACCTACCAATATATACCTTATCTGTTTTTCCAGTACTACACTACAATTCCATATATCTGTATTTTATAAATATAGGGAATTGGTAATTTGTAGTACTAAGTGGATGATTCCCCCCTTAGCCGCAATACCTTAATTTCCAAAATACAAAGGGCTAAATGAAGATTAATAAAAGTTTTATTGAATACATTCCCATGGCAAAGGATAGAAAACAATTTGCCCTGAAATCTTTTTCCCTGTATTTGATATATCACTTAGTTCTCCATTAGACATACAATATCCATCCAAATGCACCCTGGTCATCCGTTAGAACATATCCAAGAAACAGCTACCCATTTTGGAAAGGGATGATGATATCAACACAGAAAAATATCGAGTACTTCATCAAATCTAGTCTCATAAATTTCATGATGATGCCAAAATTACAGCTTCCTGTTCAATCTGACATGCCCATCCAACTAAAATGTTATATGAGTCCCATTTGTAGCCCAACAAAACATAACTATTACATATCAATAAAGTGGATAATTATCAAGCTTCTAATCTCATCCCTGGTCAAATGGAGCTGTGGGGATCTTCACTCAAAAAAGGAACACCTCTATTTGTCCACATATACTGCAAGGTTGGGCCCTCATTATGTGAATTGGTTTGAACAATTCACACATCTCATCAAACTTTTATCCCGCTGCCATGGCTTCAGACTCCCTGCACATATGCATTTTGTTATAGCCTCATCATAATCCTGTACATGTTAGTTGGGTTACTTCCATCCTAGGTGAGCTGATAAATTGTGTGCAGAATGACAATATATTGGGATGACTTTGTACCCATTTTTTCAATCACACAAATATCTGCACTCATCAACCACCACTTGCCCAAAATTTTTATCCATCGCATGCAGACAACATATGTTAATCTAAAGAACTATATCAAGAGTGGAGGGAATACAAAACCCAAACAATTTAACTATTTTAGTTTTAGCATCAGGGAAATCCTACTCAATTAGGCATCAGAGAAATTACTAACTAGCTTGGCTGATAAATGTGGAAAAGCAAAATAAATTGAGAACTTTTTCAATCCAATCTAGGTAATCATTAAACATTTGTACTCTCAGCCACCAATTGCATGTATATTTAACCAATTAATCTAGTGTTCTATTTTGTATCTCTAAACCATTGACAGTTTGAGTGGATTTCCAAATTCACTCAAACTGTCAATGCTTATAGGGTTAACTTGGGTTGGGGGGGGGGGGGGGGGNNNNAATCTCTCTGAAGATGTGTCTCAAATAATGAATATTCAACCCAAGTTGCTGTGTGTATGAAGCATACCTTAGTGACAAGAGAAATTTGTCTGAAACTGCATGGCAGCAAGTTGGCACATTGTCAACCTATATACTATGCATTCTGTTAATATTGACACAAAAAGCTATCCACTGCCATGCCCATCCATATAGGTTCCACGCAAAAGAAAGGACCAAAATACCAAGCAACTTAACGAATTACTACGACTTGCCATTTCAACTAGGACTTCCCAAAAAACTGTATCAGCTGGGCAACAAAAAAGCCACACATTAACCGGATGCCTATGCATCCATGTTAGTCTCTTGATGAGACTCTCTTCGATTGCATTCCAGGTCAGCTACACGATTGTTCATCGTACTCTGGTAGTCTTTAAACTGATTCTTGAAACTATGCAACTCATCTCTTAGCACCTCTAACTCATTCTTGTACATATGTGCTTCATTCTTGTTCCTTTCATTCTCTTCAACAATCCTAACATAGTCCCTATTCTTGCGCAATGCTATTGAAGCTTTAGGTATAACCGAGTGTCCAAGTCCTGTTGCATATCCTGCTCTATATCCTAAAACCTCCTTGAAAGCTGCATTGCACTTCTCATTGTTGTTTTCAGTATTCACCTCAGTCTCATCCAATCGCTCAAGCATTAGTTTCTACATCCATGTGCCCATGAAAACACCATTAATGCAAAGCAACACATACCTATGCCTAACCTCTAAAAAACAAAACCAATCACAGCAATAATATACAAACACTTACGTAGTTCTGTTCTGCTTGGCTGGTTATAAAGCATCCCTTCTTTCTTGACCAATGAACTTCTTTGTAAAACTGTATCAAGTTTGGGTCTTCTTCATTCTGCAACCATCAACACATTAGTTAGTTAGTGTGGATAAAATCAATTATCCACTCATTACTGCTATCAGAAATTGAAGTAGACGTACCATTTCCTCCAATATTCGTACGAATGGCTTTCTCCCTCCTGTATGCTTCACATTTTGTTTCTGCCTATTTTCCTGGTTTCTCTTTGACATTTTCTGTGGGGTATTGACAGTCAAGAGATAATGATCTATTGCATTAAACTAGTATTCAGTTTCTAGTGTAGCCTGCAAAATTCTGATATAGTTTTCCCTCTTATAAATACCATGCAAAGTATTTCAATTAAATATGGGCATTATCCTCCAAATTTATAGGGACGGATGAGAGTAACCTCTAACACCCTAGTTAGAGTATCTTAACCATGCACAATAATGTCAACGGGCATATTTTAATTATGTTATTGAATATTGTAGTTCTAGTTGATGGTCTACATGCCAAAATTCAGAAAAGGACAATCACTATTCCTGTCAAGCACAAAATACTGGTCTGAACGCCCCATGGATATACCATGCAGCACCACTTGTCATAATCTACAAGGCATTACCCAATACACATACCAACAATTCTTGACAGCAAAACCCCTCTGTCCAAAAATGCTATGCATGCCAATTCGATTGGGAGTATAGCACACTTGCCTAATACATTCTAGGTTGATATAAGAGGTTATGCAA
>QGSO01000156.1:0-29891 GCA_011037825.1 Carya cathayensis
AATAAGGAAATAAATACTAGAATAAGGAAATAAGATAAAATAATAAAATAATAATATAATTTTGGTTGTAGGGCCCATGGGGGACCCACGGCTTGCTTGGTGTTGGTCCATGCTGAAAATGGCCCGTGGCATGAGTCATGGGCATTGGTTGGCTGGGCTGGGCTTGCCATGGTATGGGCCATGGCATGCTGATGGCTCATCAGTGGTGCTAACTAGGCATGTCAGTGAGCGTGTCGAAACTTGGCCCGGGGCCACTTTCCTAGAAGGTCTAACATGGCAGCCACATCAATGCTCATCTAGGGTGGCTTGCGTCTAGGTTGCACTTAGGAGGTATTCCTCCCCTTGAGCCACTGTGCCACAGCCACGAAGACAAGACCCCGTCTCACCTTATTAGCCAACACCAGAGCAAGGCTGGCTAAATAATTATCATGCACACAAGGCCAACTAAATAATGTGCTGTATTTTCCCATAATGCCTTAATTAATGAGATTGGAATATGCAAATGTACTATTAAATTTAAGGCATTTATAAGTATAATGTGGATGATACTTGTTTTGTTGGTGCACGTAAAATGGTTCAGAACACGTTTAAATGGATGTATTGTTGGATTGAGTGCACTTATGACCCTATTTTTGGTCAAAATGATAAATGAGTTGTAGCAACAAAATCTATGGGTATAAAAAAACATAGATAATAATTTTAAAAAAAAAAATCCAAGCTTTTCAGGCAATAAGTCCTTGAAGTAAAAGGGAGTGTTTTCTATGCAATTCAAAATAATGAAGCTACCAATATGTGCGAAAAGGATCAAAACTATTCTATTTTCTACCAAGAAGCTTCTAAAAAATGATACTTTTGTTAACATGGCTTGATTTTGTAGGAAATGGTTGTTTATTTTCTAAGGGTATAAATTAGCCCATTAGTAGTACTTCCGACGGCAATAAGGGGTATTTGTAGGCAACATGATTGCCTCTTCCGCTTAAAGACCCGGCAGTGATTATAAATGCCTCATAAGAATTCTTGTACTCGTGTCTACCACAGGCAGTCTTTCTCTAAGTAAGGATATGTTTGGATAGTGAGATAAAAAATTTTAGTTTTAAATAAAATTTAAAAATTAAAAATTAAATAAAATATTATTTTTTAATATTATTTTTATTTTAAAATTTGAAAAAGTTAAATTATAATTTGAAAAAGTTGAATTGTTTATTATACTTTATGTGAAAATTTAAAAAAATTATAATGATAAGATGGGATGATATGAGAGTTTTGTATCTCATCTTAGTTACCAAACTTACCCTAGTTACTTAAATTTTGATATTTCATAAGTTTATTTAAATTTATATTTAATCCTTTTTCCTTGGTAGTGATCCTAAATTAAATCTCTGTATCATAACAATGCCCATAGGTGACTGATATGCAGCGTGCCCAAAATAGTGAATTCCTTCTGTCCTTCAGAGTAATGCGATCAAATGTTATGCCTTTTGAGTACTCTTGGCTATGAGAAAAGTGAGAGAGAGAAAGGTAACTTCCATTAGCAACATCGATCCGATTCACACAGAAAAACATAAGCGAAATATAATACTATATCAGCTTCCACGTTTCAGAATTAGAACTCTAAACATTGCCTTGTAAGATTATGTTAATTTGCAAGCTATGGGGCCTATTTATAAATGGCTAAAGCATTTCGTTTTACCACAATCGGTTCAGAACGTATACATATATTAGATAGGGTTGGGCTACTATGCCGCCCAGGCCATTTTTATTTTTTTTAATTTTTTTTCACATTTTTTAATATATTTAAATATTTTAAAAAGTAAAAAAAATACACTAATATATTTAAAATTACTTCCTTAACCATTAAATAAATAAATAAAAAATACACTTGTGTGGTATCGTCTTGGCGGCATACTGGCATAGTAGCTTTATGCTATTAGATAGGCTGCCAAACAATGCATGGTTCGGACTTGGTCCAACGGTCACCAGGCTTCTTGTCCTTCGAGAATAATTTTTAGATTAATTTCATGGGCGCTTGGGCCTGGCTGGGCAATGTGATTTGTACCTTGGGCTTGCATAAGGCCCTTCTTATCAATAAATCATTAAAAGACTCCTTTTTATACATAAGGCCCTTCCACTAAACTAGTGAATGGCTTCTGTTTTTTTTTTTTTTTTTTTCCTCAGCATGTGTCTTGTGTAAGGCTGTTGATCGAGTAGAATTTTTCTATTTGTATAGACTTAAAATAATATAACCATAGGCATAAGCATAAGATTATAAATTTTTCATAAATTCTCTCTTTCTAAAAGAATTTTTAACTTTCAAATTAAATCTCAAAATAATATTAGTAATAAATAATATTAATAATAAATAAAATATATATTATTTTGAGATATTTACAACATATAAGATATATAATTAGCTTTAATTATACGGTTTTATGATGTTAAATATCTTCCCAAAGCCAAACTTTCACCTTGATCAGACACATATTCTCCTCGTGAACCCCTTTTCTTAGTTACGAACTTTTTGCCTTATTAGCAGTTTATTAGTGTATTTTTAATATATTTTTTTCTAGCCAGAGCACTTTGAAATAGCGACCTATCCACTGTTATATAGGCGTCTCAAAGTTTAAATAAAAATGATGGATTTATATAATATATAATGACTTTTCGGTCAAGGTATGATGAGAACAAAATCTTATTGCACGAAAACAGAGAAACTTGATTTCGTGGATTTTTACAGATCAATAACCAAATATAAAATAAATGGAAATTGATGATATAACTCTATTATCCAAAGTAGAGAATAATGCTATAAATAATTTAGATTACATAGATAAAAAAATTAGATGGATTACTCCATATATCTTTCCAGCCTTTTAGGAGGCCATTTTCCTATCATTTTGTATATTCATCTTCTAATTACCAGATATTTAGGTCTTTATTTACTTGAGTTACTCATAAGAAATCCCAGAATTTGGATACCCAATTAATTCAAAAGGTTATTCCTGAAAACATTATAAATACACCTATTTATAGTGTTAATACTAATATACCTTGTACCTCACTTGCTCATAATCATCCAAGATAACTTTTCTACAACATATTCACAAATAATTGGGGATGATGCCTAAATATGTACTCTTAATGAAAAAGATTTTAAGATTAAAAAAGAATATCTTAAACAAGATTTCATTAAACAAGAAAATTATAAACAAAATAGAATAATATTCTTTTCAACATTTTAAAAATTAGAGAGAGATTATATCCTAATGAAATATTATGAATATCTTTTAGGGCTTTTAATGAAATTGGGCCTCAAAATTGGGCTTGGGTTTTCTAACGGGTCAGGTGCTTACGAAGAGATGGAATACTTTGGAAGAACTCTCCAAAAGAAAAACTACTCGGGTGCTCAGCCTAAGCCACCACCTTCAAATTTACTATAGATGAAGAATTAAATCGAGATTATTGTTTTGCTTTTAGGCTCAATATCTCACAATGGTTTTTTCTCACGGACAATATGTCTCAAGTCTCCTAAAAATATGCCAAACATGTTATTTTTATATTAACACTAGCGCCTGGTAGATGGTGAAACAATGCTGTGACCTAGCCTTTTCATCCCCTTGGATAAAATTGATAGGTCGTGGTAATTAAACGCCAATGAGGCAACAAATTCCAATTGGCAAGTAGACACTACGTACAGACCCCATTCCGTAAACAAAATGGTGATCATCTTGATGATCTATTCCCAAAGAAAAAACAAATACCAACCCGATACTCATGAAAGGACTCATGCTGAATCTAATCTTCATTTCTCTTTATAAGGGTAATTGTAGAAGGGAATATTGTATTTGTGGGCTTATACAATGAGAAGAACACTGAAGAGCGATCATGAGTTCTATATAGAAGCTAGCTTTCGTGTACTGGTCGACCAGACGAAAGTTCCAAGTGGATCATGCAACATCGACATCTATCGGCTTTGCGGTCAAATTAAAAGTCTTTCTAGCTTTTATTTTAGTCCTCATATTACTTATGCAACAAATTAAAACACGTAGTAATTCCTCTTAATGACATCTAAAAAAAAACATTGACATGATTTAGTATAAGAAAACTGTTTATTTATGGTAAGTTATTTTACGCAAAAATAATTAGTTCTTGTCAAAATGAGTATGTTTTCATTACAAATAGTTATTTTTATTTAAAATAACCCATCAAAAATACTCATTTTTCTTATAATGCAGTAAATACTTCATGTTGATCGTAGCAATTCCAGAGTGGTTATGGAATGGATTTAGTGATTGATTGGACTAAACGATTGTTTCACGTTACTATCTTCTATCTATGCCAAAAGAGTATTGCTACGTATAAGCAAAGTCGCGTACTAATCTGTATATCAATACTGATTCCTTCATATTCAAAATTTAAATTAGCATTATTTTTAATAAAATCTATTTTTTGACCAATCACATTATATTGGTGCACATATTAGTGCGCAGTTGTGCTTGCAATTAAATTTTTCCATACGGAAAAAGTACATCCAATATTCGCTGAAGGTTCTGACCAATTAATATAACAATCAAAGCTGTCAATATACCTTATTATGAATCATTCACAAGTTGTTCTCACCATTATGAATCAAAGCAAAACTATCTTATGACTTGTCATCAAACATTCTATCAAATTTTAAGCATACGCCAAGGATGAGAGGAAAAAGATATTTGTAATTAACAATCAATGACAAATCCTTGCCTGATTGAGTCCCATATCCAATCCACTGACTCTATTTGCCGGTGACACCATTAATTAATTAACCATTACTACTATTATATCTTAATTTAAGAAATGCTTGAGGAATGAGATGAAATGAAAAATCTATAGATAGCAGTAATTATATGGTTTGTGGATAGTAATGAACATGTTTGAGTTATGATGTTTTATGAGATTTTGGGAAAGCAAAGAGAAAAAATTAAATAAAAATATTATATAGTTAAAATATTATTAGAATATAACTTTTTAATATTATTTTGTATTGAGATTTGAAAAAATTAAATTATTTTTTGTGCTTTGTTAGAAAGTTTGAAAAAGTTTTAATAATTAAATGAAAAAATTAAAGATTTAAAATTAAAAAATATTTATATTTAAACGATATTTAAGAATGAAATAAGATAAGATAAATATGAAATAGCTAGAGCCAAGAACCAGACGGGATGAAACCATCCCATCAAACAAGACCTTAGTCCTAGATTTATTTTATTGCTTTTTAGTTTTCTTTTGGATTTTAGTAGGAGAGTCGGCGGAAGCACTCTCCTTTTCTAGATTTATTTTATTTCTTTTTTATTTTCCCTAGCTTTACCTCTTAATTCTTAGCAGGCGGCAGCTTGTTTTAGTTTTCTTTTGAGTAGTTTAGTTTTTCGTTTTGGGGGAACCAGGGACGGACGGAATTCTATCTCTCTCTCGCTTTTTATTCTTTTTTTCTTGGTTTTAGTTTTCACGTTTATTGGTTCCAGACGATAGGCTTCTTCGGCTGGATTTATTTTATCTTGTTTTTACGTTTCATGATTTCATTTTTCCAGATAGTGGTTCTTTCGGCTGGGTTTTCAGATTTTATTGCTTCTCAGCAATTTATTTTCCGTAGTCTTGCTTTATGTACAATAGCATCTTGGCTCTATTTCTTTTGTTTACCATTCTTTTGCATTTATTTTCCTACAATAATTTGAAATGTTAGGGTTCATCATTTTTGAACATTTTGCTAATTTAGAAATGATAGGCTAGACTTTTAGCTTAGGATTCAATGAGTAACTTATAACTATTTTGGGTTGGATTTTCTTCAAGGTTATAGAATTTTGAATAATTAACTTGACAGATTGTATTTTATTTTGCCTATGGGAAGGATTAAAGTTCTATGTTCTTGAACTTGATCAGTCGTAGACATAAATGCAAGATTGATGCTTGAACTTGTAACAAGATTTTAATGGCTTTCTTTCACTTTTACACTTGTTATAAAATCTGTCAAGTACCTTGATTATATTGAAAAATGTGCTTATTGTTTAATTAACCGATCATAATCTTTTAGAATGAGAAAATGGTTTAGAGAAGATGAAATTATAAGTAAATCCAACTTCAAATTAGAAATGGGCGAAAATTGCATCCCAATTGTTTGTTTTATTGCTTCTTACAAGTTTAATTCAACTTCTACACATTTTCCTTAAATCTCTTGGTTCTTGGTAATTTTAGAAACATAGATTCACATTTATTTTCATCTCTCATAGTCGATACATCTTTTACACAAAAAAAAAAAAATCTCACAAATACTTTGATAACCCTTTGTCCCTGTGGAATACGATACTGGACTTATCCTTGATACAACTTAACACTTTTACACTTGGAAGCACATTCGAGACCGATTCATAGCTGTGTCATCATAGTTCGCACAAGTGTGCGAACTATAAAAGCCTGTCATTGAAGATGGCGATTTCTTTTGCAGTGTATGGACCAAGTTTTTTGTTCAAAAACCTAATTTCTTTTCCACATTTGCCCTATGATTGTTGTAACAGGGTGTTTGTTTGGAAATCCCAACTCATTCTCATGTATCTCATTTTTGTTTTCTTAATGAAATATTTGCTTACTTAGAAAAAAAGAAAGAAAAAAGAAAGACAAGCATGCTGCCTTGACTTATGGAGAATAAGTTCTAGGCTGGTGGAAAAATATTCCCTCTAGTCCATTTGCTATGCGTGTGGAAATAATTTTATACCCCTTCCTATCCTATGCAACCATGAAAATGAATCGTGAATTGCTAGGTAGAAAGTTTGCTCAACACTCGTTTGACAGATTGGTCACTTGAGCGAACATCAGATAGAGAATTTACTCGAGACTCGCTCTAGTGAGTCTCAAGTGAATGATGTGATAAGTGAGGAATTAGAGTTTCCGCCGTTTAACCTTACAAATATGTATGTTTTGAACAATATGGTTTCTAAATAGTTTATTTCACCCCAAAGTACCATATTTTGTCATTCTTTAAGATAATAAAGTCTTCTTTAGCTCTATCTATTTACTTTTACTTTTTTGTCATCGCTTTTATAACAGTAATATGGAAAATGGACATGACCAAGGTGAAAAAACTCTTATATAGTATTTCATATCATTTTCTTCTCAAATATCATTAAAACATAAATATTTTTAAACAAATCATTTGAACTTTTTCAAAATCATTACAACCTTTTTAAATGAATGATTACAACTTTCCCAATGGGATGCATGGTAGTTGGGTCAGTATATTCGTCGGTACAATAGTACTTGTGCAACTCGAACGGATGGAGCACGGGTTTGTGTAAAAATGGATGCCTCCAAGACTCCCCTTAATTCTTTCTGGATAGGCATGCCCCCATCAAGTTTCTAGCCGATTACAGGTAGTGGTGGATGAAACCCTTCCTGCCTATTGCGGTCGCTGCCGAATGCAAGGTCACAACGCAACCACCTGCAAATAGGAAGGAGGTTTGAAAAAGAAGGACAAGCATAAGGGAGTAGGATGTAAAGAGAAGAAAGTCGGGGGCATGAAAGAGGCAGCTAAAACTATAGGGCGTGGGGAACAGGACAAGGCTGAGAAAAGCAAACAAGATGAGGTTGTTGAAATAGAAGAAGGTTGTTTGGAAAAAAAATGATGGCAATGTGGAGGAAACAGGGGAGTGAACAGGGGAAGGAATTTTAATCATTGAGAACCAATTGCACGAGGAAGGAAATGAGGTGAATGCAGAGGAAATGAATGTAGCGGTATAAAGAGAAACTGCAGAAATAAAGGACCAGGTATGTGTTGAATCTACTTTGCAACTACCTGGTATTAGGTTGATACTGATATTTCTGATCCTATAGAAGTTAATACCGTTAATCTCATTGAATTTGGAGAAGGAGGGGAAGTTTTGGCGGAGGGTTTGTTCGTGCCCCAAACAAACTTAGAGCCTTTAGACTCTTTGGAGGTGGTTGGAGAGACCCAGTTTGCAGGAGATAAGGTGATTGTGGAAAATACCGAATCCTCTGAGGAGGAGGTGGGCGGGGATGGTTCGATACTATGCATCCAATTCCTCTGCAATAACTTTTAGAGTCATCGACTCTTAATTCAGCCACCTCAACCTACAGGGACATCAGGATGTTGGAGGGCATCTTCATGGTGAACCCTATCAGATGTAAATAATAAACAAGAACAGAGCATTGTACCTTGACTATAAGGTATTGTATGGTCATCCTATTGTACTAATGCTGTGAATAAAAAATAACTCCCACAGCAGATACACGTCACAACAACACATGATGTAGTAACATATAATCGGCAAATGCAAATCACCACAGCCAACCTGCCTAGCTCACACGGCTATAAAGAGCTTCCAATACTTGGATTGCAACCAATGCATAATCAGATGGCAGCTCACAATATCTATGTATTATTTAGAAACAAACAGCTATAAGATCTGTCCCATTTTGCTTCCTTCTCAACCCATCTAACTCATACAACACTCTCACATGGCCCAGCAAATCGCACATAACAATGATCAGCAAGGGCTCAATGAAAAACATAAATTGAGAGACAAAGCAGAAACTTTATTTTCCCTTTCTTTGAACCAAGAAATTCGGCAACGTAAAAAAACTCATGGAGTTGTATCGTTTAGAATTCATGGAGTATTTCAATATGTAGGGTGCCGTTACATTGATAAAGCATAAACATTTTTCACGAGACTTACTTTACGTAGCAGTCCTACACTACCTACGGCTTCCTGAGTAGAATAATTTGTTTTATTTCTTTTTTTTTAATAGGTATGTAGTGTAGGAATGCTGAGGAGAATTTATCATTTTACGAAAGAGGGGGCTACTCTGCCGCTTGAGTAGCACTGTTCTATTTGACCGATAGTTGATTTTTACTTTTTTTAATATATTTAAATATTTTTAAAAAATAATAAAATATATCAATACACTTAAAAGCAATTCTTTAATCACTAAGTAAAAAAAAAAAAAAAATTTTGACCAAGTGATACACTTGAGCGGTATGAATCAAGCGGCATATAAGCTTTTCTCTTTTATGAATTGGGTTTATTTTACTTTTATAGGCTATTTTACAATAATACCCCTTATTTAAAATATAGTTTTATAAAAATATTGTAAAAATAGTCGTGTCTATCATTTTCCATTTGAAATAGATAAGTTTTTGCCTTATTTGAGCATTCTCATTGGCTAAGGCAAAGACAAAGCTAAAATTTCATGTTTTAACTTTGAGAGCCGCTGCACACCGGTCGGGCTGTTAATCACACAAAAACAGCCCACCATTCATCTTATGCCACGTAGGAAAAAACACTGAAAGGCAAATGCACCGAGTCATAGAGAATCACAACACTCATCTGAAGCCGTCATTCCATCTGCCCTTCTCCCCTTCGCGAGAAAACCTTCTCCCATTCATCTCAGCCCGACGCCGAGGGACATTCTCATCTCAGCCCAACGCCGACGCAAGCATCTCAGCCCGACGGACGCAAGCATCTCAGCCTGACGCCGAGTCAACCATCTCTGTCTGAAATCGTCTGCTTTAATCTCTTCAAAATCGTCTGCACTGCCCTTCTCTTCCTCCCTGCCGTTGTTCGCACCGCCACAATATCAGTCCACTCGCAAGGTAGGTACTCCCGAAATCGCGAGGGCTTGGAGAAATCAGAGAGGAGAAACCGTGAGGGTGAAATCGCGAAGGGTGAAATCGCGAAGGGTCAAAGCGTGGGGCGATTACTTTATGATTTCTGATGGAGAAATCGTGAGGCAGGTACTCCCGAATCTGTGAAGGCTTGGAGAAATCGGAGAATCAGTTAGGGCGAAATCAGAAAGGGTGAAATCGTGAGGCTTATGGATTTCAGAATCACATACGTCGGCGCTGATGTAAGGAATCGTGAGGGCTGGAAATCTGTGGGGCGTCTGGTTGGAGAAATCACGTTTTGGAGGTGAAATGTCAAAGGGGGAAATGGAAAAGGGTAAGCGGTTCAGATGTTTGGCTGGTCCATCATTGTTTATGTGGAAGGCTTACGTGTCCCACCATTATTGGCCGGCTGTTATTTGAGTAAAAGCAGCCCGACCGGTCCCAAGGATTTCTCTTTAACTTTTACTCATTCCATTCTAGAGAGGTTCACACGTTGGATTATCCATCTATTAGTTAAAAAAAAAAAATCATTAATTTAATTTTTTTATAATTTTTTTTATCTAATTTTTTTATTATCATATTTTGCAATTCAAATTCATTGTAAATTGTATGAATCTAAGTACCTATATAAAATAATAATAATAATAATAATAATAATAATAATAATAATAATAATAATTAGTGGTGCAACTATTATGTAGCAAAAAAAATGAGAGAAATTAGTATAAATTATTAATACTATTATTTAATATAGTATTACATAGTGTCATAGAGTATTAATAAATGTGTGGGAATTGAAGAGATATAGTAAAACTAGTATATTACATATAGTATTACTATTATTACATATAATTATTAGTTATAGTATTAGTACTAGTGTATTATTAGTTATAGTAAATAAGTTAATAACTATTACTAATTTACTATATACTAATAGACTAATAGTATTAGCGTATTACTAATATATATATATATATTAATACATATATAATAGTACACTATATGTATATATATTAAATATATATACATAACTAATATTACTAATATAATATAGCTATACTAAATTACTAATAGTCTAATACTAATACAATTATATAGTTATACTAATCATAAATTCATAATAACTAAATCATTATAAGTCTATAACTATATATATTTAGTATCAATGTATTATTATATTCTTTAATGTATAACTATTAACTATAATATATAGTACTAGTATATATTAATATATTAACATATTATAAGAGTTATAGTATAAATTATAATATATCATATATGTATAAATTTATAATAGTATTAGTATAGTTAACTTAATATGTAATATGTTAGTATTAAATCACTATAACTACATAGAGTATAGTAATAAGAGTATTACATAGAGTATTAATAAATGTGTGGAGTTTGAAGAGATATAGTAAAACTAGTATATTACATATAGTATTACTATTATTACATATAGTTATTAGTTATAGTATTAGTACTAGTGTATTATTAGTTATAGTAAATAAGTTAATAACTATTACTAATTTACTATATACTAATAGACTAATAGTATTAATGTATTACTAATATGTATATAGTAGTATACTAATGTATATATATTAAATATATCACAATATAATTATATAAGTATTAAACAAAATGTCCTTAGATTAAAAAAAGAAAAAAAGAGTCTAGAGTGGACCGACCGGATCGGTCCGTCCCGTGTCGATCCCGAATGGGATTGGATCAAACCGGTCATTAGGGAGTTCAGTCCGGTCTAGGGTGAGAAAACTCTGGACCGAATAGGTCCGGTTTGGTTCACAAAACTTCCTCGGACTGGACCGAACCGCTCCTCTCTAATCGTGTTGGTTTCAATAATACTTCTTGTAACACTAATCAGAACTCCTTAATATGTTAGGTCTGTAACAAATTAGGCCACTCGGCACGCAAATGCTATCATCGTTTTGATTTTTTTATCAAGACTCAAAACCATAAAATAAACAAGCCATGGTTGTTACTCCTGCTAGAAATTGAGAAACTGAATGGCATGTAAATACTGGTGCAACGCACCATGTGACCAATGATCTCAACAATCTGAACGTCAGAAATGATGACTATCATGGTATAGATCATGTTCAAGTAAGAAATGGCCAAGGTCTGGAAATCTCTAAAATTGGTTCCATTAAACTTTCCAGTACTACCAACTCTACCTTTGTTTTTAATCAAGTTCTTCTTGTCCAAGAAATTCAAAAGAATTTGTTATCTGTTAAACAATTTTGTGTTGACAACCATGTTTATTTCGAATTTCATGACCAATTCTTTCTTGTGGAGGATTATTCGGGGAAGGTCTATCATCAATAACATCTCATTAATGGACTCTATCAATTTACATCCAAATCATGTTGTCCACAAGCTCTCTCAATTGTACGTGTCTCTCTTTGTGAATGGCATTATCGACTTGGACATGCATCCACACCCGTTGTCAACAAAGTTCTTTCATCCATCAATTTTCCAGTAGAAAGCAATAAAAAGCACTATGTGCCCTGAATGTTAGATGGCCAAAAGCCATGACTTGCCGTTTAAGTACTCTACTCATGTTTTTTCATATCCTCTAGATTTATTTTTTAGTGATGTATGGGGACCAGCATTTGTGGCTTCTACCACTAGTGCCAAATATTATGTTAGTTTTCTTGATGATTATTCAAAACTTGTTTAGTTATTTCCAATGAAATTCAAATCTAAATTTGAATCAATCTTTCTTTAGTTTCAAGCCTACGTTGAAAACCACTTTGAACGAAAATCTGTCTAGTCTGATTGGGGTGGAGAATTTTGATGTTTGAACACTTATTTTACACAAACTGGAATTAATGATCGACTAGCATGCCCATATACTCATCAACAAAATGGTTCTATTGAGTGTAAACATTGACACATTGTCGAAGTTGGATTAAGCATGTTAGCACACTCAAACTTACCAATGCTTTACTAGGAAGATGCTTTTCAAACAGCTACATTTGTTATTAATAGACTACCAACACTTGTTTTGAAGCAAAAATCTCCTTATGAAATTCGTTATAACCACACGCTTGATTTCTCTTTTGTGCGTGTTTTTGGCTGTACATGTTGGCCTAACCTAAGATCTCACTACAAACAAACTCAATTTTTGCGAAAAAACATGCATCTTCATTGGCTAAAGTCTCTATCATCAAGGGTACAAAGTGCCTTGATCTTTCTACTGACAAGATTTATGTCTCACGACATGTGGTTTTTGATGAGACACTATTTCCATTCACCAAAGAAATTACTTCCAACCCCTCTCAACCACAATTTGTTCTCCTTCCTCCCAATATCAATGTCTCACCTCCTTTGAGCTCCACAGATTTGCAATCTAACCTTATTCCTATTAGAACAGCAGATGCACCTTGCTTGTCTCCTTCTATAGGTCCAGATGAGGATATCAATCCACAAGCTGCTACATATTAGCTTCAAATCATAGAGCTCCCCATGGTTTTGCCATCTCATAGTAGTGTTTCAAGTCTTGTGACGAACAGTCATCCCATGACAACAAGATCAAAGAACAATATTCACAAACCTCGCAAGCAATCAGATGACTATGTTAGGCATCCACTACTTCGAGCATTGCTAGCTGAAAGATCCATCACAGCTATAGAATTGAGCTTTTATACTGAAGCATGAAAATCAATTTTTTTTGGTAAGAAGCTATGAACAAAGAATTTAATGCATTGCTTCAAAATGGTACTCAGTCCATAGTTCCACACTCACCAAGCACAAATATTGTGGGATGTCGTTGGTTTTTACCAAATTAAAAGAAAAGCCGATGGGACTATTGAGCATCATAAAGCTCGACTAGTCGTCAAAGGCTTCTATCAACAAGAAAGAATTGATTTTTCATAAACCTGGGCCTAGCACGAAACTCGCGTTCAAAAATTATTTTTTGTTTTGGTTAATACGTATGAAATGCCTACTTGAGATTTAATGAGTTATTTTGGAATAGGCTACTGGCCCAAAGTTTATGTTGGCTGAATATGGATTTTATTAGGCTTGATAATTAGGTTAAAATCCTTTAATGGGTCAGGTGGGAATTTACGCGAACAATTTATAGGCAAGTTGTATTATTTTTAGAGATTGAGTCGAGGCTCTTAACTCACCAACAAAAAAAAAGGCCAAACATTTACGCCTAAAAACCCAAGCCCAGATGCACGTTTCTTTATCCTATTTCCTTTTCTAGGGTTTCTATCTTCCTATATATATATATATATATATATATATATATATATATATATATATATATATATCCCTCTCATGCACGTAGATTCATCTTCCTGCTAAAAAAAAAAACTAGGGCTGCTGCACCCTTCCTCCACGTTCAAAGGATCAAAACTATAGCCCCACCTTCAAGCGCCAACCCCCACGAAACATGCCCCACTCATACACGTCCAAACCATGCATCGGAGTACCAAGCGAGCCTTTGTTTTGGTACTTGTGGCCTTTCACCACCACCCTACAGCACCTGGCATCTTCATGACCTCCACCCTATTGCTGTTGCTGGGGAACCATCGTGCACTGCTGCAGCATCTTAGCAACTCAGCCACTGTCGCATGGGATCAAGAAGAAGAAGCTCCAGCCCTTCCCAACGCATGGACAACGTGCACTCAAGCCATGATCTTCCATACCAAACAGCCTCTCCTCCACCGTGAACCAACGAGTCACTGCTCATCCCCTCAGCCTCACAACTACAGGAAAGCAACCACTGCCAAGCTCTTTCACTCGAGCCACCTAGTTTCTCCACATAGCAACCGCACGTGGCCATTGCACCAGCCACCATCACCAGGCCACCAACATTCGCCCAGCTTCACCAACACTGTCTACTTAGCCACCGTAGGCCAGCTCCAATTGTGACCACCAATCCCCGAAGCCTAGTTCCTCCGTGCATCAACACCTAAAACATGCCTTGTTTTCCTCAACAAAAACAGAGCAAGTTGGTGCTCCTCAGCCCCAACACTTCCACCGCACTCCACAAGCCCTCACGGAAAATGCCACTAACGAGGCTAGCGCTGCCCTATTCTATCACAGAGGCATATTTGCCTGAATTCAATCGCACTTTTCCTTATATTTTTGAGTGTATTTATACACAAACTTTACAAGATGCTAAGGCATCAAGGAGAGAATAAAAAACAGTTACAAAAACTTGAGAGAATAACAAACAAAATTGTCTACGGTTGGCTTTGAGTGGTATTCGGTTGGGCAGCAGTATTCAGTATGCTAATACGGCCTCTCGAGTCCAATGGGGTATCAATAGCATTGAGACTCATCCTAAGTTTGTAAAATTTTTCAGCTACTAATGGCTTTGTAAAAACACCTGCAAGTTGATCCTTTGAGCTAAGGAAAGAAATACTTAGTGTCTCGGCGGCAACTTTGTCTCTAACAAAGTGAAAATCAGTGTCCATATTCTTTGTCCTTGAATGGTAAACAGGGTTGTCAACCAAATAAGTTGCTCCAATATTGTCACACCATAGTATTGGAGCTTGAGTGAGAGGTTAACCAAGTTCACATATGAGAGTTTGAGGCCAAATCAATTCAGCTACAGATGAGGTGACTGATTTGTACTCGGCTTCTGTGCTTGACCTTATTACGGTTCATTGCTTCTTTGAGCTCCATAAGATGAGATTTTTTCCTAGGAAGATGCAAAAGCCACTAGTAAATCTATGATCATCGAGGCATCCAACCCAATCGGCGTCAGAATAAGCTTGCAAATTGAAAGAAGAATTGGATGAGAAAAAAAGACCATGGTTGATGGTGGCTTTTAAATAACACAGAATTCTCTTTGTTGGCATTGTTGCAATCCAATGTGGCCGCTTGGGTGAGTGCATGAATTAGCACACCTTACAACCAAACAGAGACCACCGTGTGTATGGTGCCGGTTGCTTGTAAACTGCAGCACAGTAAGTCCCCCTATCCCTCTCTCTCTCTCTCTCTCTCTCTCTCTCTCTCTCTCTCTCATATTTTCATGTGTTGCCACCTAGAACAGCCATCGCCGCTCACCAACACCAGAGGTTCACGGTTGAACCCACGACTCATGCCGCATGCATACTCTACTCGTAAGCCTCTCTCCTCCACTTCACTTGTTAAATTGTTAAGCCATCTAGATAGTAAATTACATATATGCCCCTAATAGGTGACCTAACGTTTACTAATTACGATGATATTATAGTAATAAAACTAAGAGAAATTAGATGTGGCCATTGAAAAAATTTTAAAATTTAATCACATGAGCATTTGGGGAAATTATGTGGAAATCAAGTATTTTGGGGAGTGACGATATTTTTTGGTTTTGACGATTTTAGACAATAGGGAAATACAAGTTATTATTTTTATCTCGGGTTTTAAATACGAAAGAAGTGTTCAATTGAAAATTTATAGAAGTTACGTAACTATTTTATAGATGGTGATTAATAAGTATACCGCACTATTGTGGAAAATTTATGAAAAAGCTAAAAAATCAGATAAGCGGGGTTCCTATGTTAGACTTTGTATAAATATATGAACTGAGGTTGATTTTGAAAAATATGCATGTTTTGTTATAAAAAGAAATTTGAAACAATATCAATTATTTGTTCTGCATTACTCATGAAATCTGTATGAAAGAAAAAAATTATTTTTGTCATGACTGGTATAGACAAGATATTTTTTTGGCATTCTGTTTCTGAACTATACAAAAAGAGCGAATATGAAAATTTATGCATAATTATTTGACGATGTTCTGGTTTTGTTATATTTTGAATATGTTCTGTACTCTCATATGATATGATATGATCTCTGAAAACCTCTAGTATGACATTATGTCTTATCATGGTGTAAAACTGTTTAGGTTGTTACCAACTTTTTTTGTTTTCGTTGCACACACTTTGGAAGCCAAATTGGATTTCTGTGTGGTCTTTCATGTGTGCACACCCGAGGCTCTAAGAATGAATAAGGTGAAGATTTCACTTTCTGTTTCTACTCGGTTGGTCCCTAGGGTTTGCTCAACCTTACCACATGGGTTAAACATGAAATTTAGTTTCTAATGTAATGTTTTAGTTATGCTATACCAAAGGAATTTTGAATAAGAATATTTCTAAACTTTTGCTCTGACATTTTTGATAACATGTTCTGATTCTGCATTTTTAAAATAAAAAAATTTTGTTATGCATTTTGAATTCTGTAGATGCTCATGTTTACATATTAGTATATATTCTTTGTTTATTGAGTTGTTAATAACTTATTCCTTATCTTCACAATATTTTTCAAATATTTTTGTTGGATCAGCTGGAAATCAAGGGTAGGAAGTGTTATCAAGGTTTAATGATTGTAGAGGAATAAGTACCAAATGGTACAAGTATTTATTACAGAGTCCTATTTAGTGGATTTATTATTTTATGTTATTTTGGTATTTTAAGTTATGAGTATTTTCGAATCTTTGTGGATATTTTAATTTATTTTATTGAGGTATTTCTTTTGTGTCCCTGTGGAGGAACATGAATATTTATGCTGACCAAATAAGTTAATATTTTTATGGAGTCTTGGGATTTTATATAATTGTGTTATTGGAGATGATTTTAGGTAACGTGAGCTAACTCTCTAGTTCTCTTGGACCAGGGTATTACAAGCAGGGTCCTGTACCCCTCTACCTTGCCCCTGTCAGCCCTACAGGGAGAAAGCCCAGCATGGACGAGGGCGGGTAACTGCAATACAAGAGTCCCACATTGTATTACTTTGGCCTCTTATATAAAGACTCCATTAACTTACACACTATATGCACTAATAAATTTTAAAATCATGGTCATACTTAAAAAATTAAATTTACAATTTAATTTATGTGAATATGGGTCAAAAATGTGTTTTTTGTCATTTTTTAGCGCAAAAATAATTTTTCCTCCTAGTGGGCGATGGACACTATTGGAGAGGGTGGAGACCACCATGTGAAAGCCCCACCCACTGCCCTTGCTAGGGTGAGGTGTGGGGAAGGGTCGACCCCGCCCCTCTGCATCGCCAAGTAGCAACCCCAATGAGCATATGTGTGATAAAGAGGCACCCATAGTGGACACCATTTCCCATTCCCTTGGCTAGAGGTTATGAAGTATAGCCACTTTATAAGTCTTGATGGTTAGTGCTTAATGACCACCAGGATGTTACACTTAGAGGCTCTATTTACATAGACTTCCCCCTCTTTAGATGATACACTTGTATCAAAAACATAATCTCTATCTCAATATGACTAGAGAGAACTAACATATAAGTTATGAAATTTACGAGTGTTGCTATAGTATTACAACACACTCTACTATAGATGAGATGATTTCGAATGACTAATGATGATGACAAAATTCACTTTAAGAAAAAGGATTTTTCTAGGCATTTTGTGTTTGGCTGAAATAAAATCGCTGTAAAAACAGGTCATTTGCAGCTATTTCTTTTTTGCCGCTACTTTTCACATCAATTGTTTTATCCTTTTGCAGCAATTTTAGTCACTTTAGTGGCGATAATATAACTTTGCCTTTCTTGCCCAAGTTCTTTTTCAACAGCTTCCCTTTCTTCCCCAAGCAACAGACCTGTTGCTTCAGGGCTGTGTTCCTCCATCGATAACGACCACTAACTCGCTCCCTCCACCCATTTGGCGCCCGCACAAGGAATTTGCCTCATTTCCTCTTACCACTGTAACCACTAGTCCCTGTGTTTTCCCATTTTTCTTCTGCGATTTATTCCACAAAAATCTCCCCTTTTTCGTTTTCCTAATCCGCTATTTTATTGTTGCAGCAGGACCCTTTTCCTAGTGGCAAAGGGTTTTTGGTATCACCTCTTGTTACACGTCGACATAGCTGGGAAGAGAAGAGAAGAAGAACTCGGCACTTAGGTTATCCCAGAAGACTTGATGCTGAGATATGAGTTCCGTGTGTGGGCTGGATTGAAAGAGATGGGCTGTGGCAACCGTTGAAAGAAGGATATTGTTTGGGCCTCTAACGGGACAGCCAGGAGCATGACCCATTTTATTTCATACTTTGTTTCCGTTAAGTCTGTAACCAACAACTTAAGGGCAATCTTGTCTTTTTTATGACTAGTATATCTAGCATAACATCATTGTGGGGAATCATCTAGAATGGGAACAAGAAAGTTGTATTCTGTTTTCTCATTCACGGAGGAGCTCCCTTCAAAGAGAGCCTTATCATTTCCCTGTTTTCTACTCAATGCAGATGAATTCCATTACAGATTGTTCATTTTCTTTCTATTTCTAATCGGATCTATTACAAGTGGTATCCAGAGCCCCTTTCCTGCCCTGTGGAAATGGATGAAAATACTCGCATGAAAGATTTACAAGAGGGACTCAATGCCCAAAAGAAAGCTACGGAATAACATATAAAAAATACTGATAGCCAGTTTAATACAATAGGGGTGGAAATGCTAGCTATGCGATGCCAGATGGAGGCAATACTGAAGCAGTTTTCAGGTATGGCAGCAGACCTGTAGTGGGTGAAGACAACATTATCAGGTGAATCATCCAGACATACACAACACAATGAAGATCTGGAAAACAATGATGCAAGAATGGTACCTCAAATTCTGAAATCCAGCCAAGGCCTATTTGGTTGGATTTTCCAGTCTTTCACGGTGATAACCCCCATGGATGGTTGTTTAAGGTAAAACATTTTTTTTTATTTATCATAGTATCCTTGCTCAGCATAAAATGCGCTTAGTCAGCACTGGTTTGGTTTCAAGATTTGGAGGAGTCTGGAAGAATAAACACGTGGGATGCTTTTGTTAAGGCCTTATTAATTAGATTTGGCCCAACCACATATGATGACCCAATGGAACAGTTGGCTAAGTTGAGCCAAAAGGGTAGTGTGGATGATTATAAATATGATTTTGAAGGCTTGTCTAATAGGCTGCTTGGGGTATTTGAGGATTGCAAACTTAGTTGCTTTCTCAGTGGCCTTAAGGATGATATAAGGGTGTCAGTTAAAATGTTTACACCTACTGATTTACTCACAGCTTATGGACTTGCAAAGATGCAGGAGAAAATTTTTTTTTGCAAAAAAAGAACCCATACAAAAGCACACAATACCATACAGCCACACCCAATCATCAACAATCCTACTTCAAACCCACCCCACAAAACCCACCCATAGATAACCACCAACACCATCCAAAAGCCATTGTTTCCATGCATAAAGTTAGCCAATTTGAAATGAGAGAGCGCAGGGCTAAAGGCTTCTGTTATTCTTGTGATTCCAAGTGGTCCCCGGGTCATAAATGTGTCACTCCTAAGCTGTATTTGATTGAAGGAATTGATGAAAATTATGAACTAGTTGATGTTGCTACCACCAAAGAGGAGAATCATATTGCATCCCCACAAAGCTCATTGTCTAGTGAAAAACCCGAAATCACCTTACATGCTATTATAGGGTCCTTGAACCCTAAAACTATGCGAGTGGTGCGCAAAATTGGTAGCCAACCAGTGACCATTCTCATTGATTCAGGAAGTACTCACAATTTCCTGGACCCTTCTATATTTCCCAAGCTCTCCCTCCAAGTGTTCACGAATGACAAGGTGAGGGTGAAAGTTGCAAATGGAGACCAAGTGCAGAGTGAGGGCAGAATTAAGGATGTTCCCATGGTTGTACAGGACATGTGATTTTTGGTGGATATGTATCTCCTAGTGCTGGCAGGTTGTGATGTAGTGTTGGGTGTGCAGTGGTTGCAAGGATTAGGGTCGGTTTTATGGAATTTCCAGGACCTCACCATGCGCTTTAATTATCAGGACACAGTGATCCTTTTAAAAAGGCTGTGAGGCAACACTTTGATGGAAGAAGGGGCATTTAATAGAGCTACTGCTCTGGAAAAAATGGGGTTCTATTACAACTCATTGAACAGGTTCCTCAAGCTCAAACACCTACCATAGTCCCTAAACCTATACAACACCTCCTTGACCTATATCCTGACATTTTTCATCTCCCTTCCAGCCTACCCCCAACCAGGTCTCATGACCACAATATCACCTTATTACCTGACACTCAGCCCTTTTCCGTAAGACCTTACCGATACCCATATTTTCAGAAAGATGAAATAGAAAAAATCATAAAAGAGCTGTTGGACTCGGGTGTTATTCGACCTAGCCAAAGTCCATATTCATCTCCTGTTTTATTGGTAAGGAAGGCAGATGGCACATGGCGCTTATGTGTTGACTATTGTGCCCTCAACCATGTTATAGTGAAGGATAAATACCCAATTCCAGTGGTGGAGGAATTGATGGATGAATTACATGGTGCCAAAGTGTTTTCAAAGCTCGACTTAAGGTCGGGATATCATCAAATTAGGGTGACACCTGAAGACATCCCTAAAACAGCATTCCGTACACATGAGGAACACTACGAATTTTTGGTGATGCCATTCGGTTTAACCAATGCTCCCTTCACTTTCCAAAGCCTGATGAATCAGGTTTTTAAACCTCATTTACGGAAGTTTATTTTGGTTTTTTTTTTATGATATTTTGATTTATAGCAAGGATGAAGCAGCTCACTTACTACACCTACAACTCACCTTTGACATTTTACGAGACAACCAGCTTTATGCAAAGCTGAGTAAATGTGAGTTTGGCTGCATGGAAATAGCATATTTGGGCCATTTAATTTTTGGCTAAGGTGTAAGGGTTGATTCGGAGAAGATTAAAGCAATGCTGAATTGGCCACCGCCTAAATCCCTTAAGGCTTTGCGTGGTTTTCTAGGCCTTATAGGGTACTACCGGAGATTTGTGAGAGGGTATGGGGGTGTAGCAGCAAAGTTGACCAGTTTGCTAAAAAAAGACTGTTTCACTTGGGATGAGGAAGCCCAGGTAGCCTTTGATAACCTCAAAACAGCTATGACTAAACCTCCAGTTTTAGCCCTGCCCAACTTCCAACAATCCTTTGTCATTGAATGTGATGCTTTGGGTGAGGCCATTGGGGCTGTCCTTATGCAGTCAGGGAGACCCCTTGCATTTTTTAGTCAAGCCTTAAAAGGGAGGTCTCTAAAACTCTCTACCTATGAGAAAGAATTTCTGGCACTAGTTTCAGCAGTCCAAAAGTGGCATCATTATCTATTAGGCCAGCCGTTTGTTATCAAAACAGATCATCAAAGTTTGAAATTCTTGCTTGACCAAAGAGTGGGGACGGTTATGCAACAAAAATGGATCGCTAAACTCATGGGATATGACTTTGTAGTTGAATACAAGAAGGGCAAAGAGAATGTGGTGGCTGATGCCTTATCTAGGCAAGGGGTGGATACTGAGGTGACTATATCTCTTATCTCTGTTCCCCATTGGGACTGGATGAACGAGATTAAGGCTTTATATTCTAGTGATGATAGAATTAAGGCTCTATGGGAGAAACACATGCAGGGACAGCTACCACCCCCTTACACAATAAAGAGCAACATGTTGTTTTATAAAGACAGAGTTTATATCCCTGCCGTTCCTTCTTTTGTCCGCAAACTATTGGATTTGTTACATGGAAGCCCCTTAGGGGGTCGCTTGGGCTTTGACAAGACCCTTTATAGGGTTAAGAAGGATTTTTATTGGCCTGGACAGAAACTGGATGTGCGCAATTTTCTCAAGGCCTGTGACATTTGCCAAAATGTCAAGGTGGATAATACCCTTCCTAGTGGCTTACTCCAACCCCTACCTATCCCATACATACCATGGACTGACATTACCATGGACTTTGTGGACGGCTTGCCTAGCTCGGGTGGTTTTAATGCCCTATGGGTGGTCGTCGACAGATTTACCAAATATGCCCACTTCATACCTATTTCCCATCCATATACTGCTAAGACCATTGCCCAACTATTCCTCAAACACATTTTCAAACTCCATGGAATGCCAAACTCCATTATCTCCGATCGCGACCCAACATTCACTAGCAAATTTTGGCAAGAGTTTCTGTCTTTATAGGGGTTAAGTTGGCTTTCAGTACGACGTACCATCCACAAACAGATGGCCAAACCGAAGCTGTTAACAAATGGGTGGAGAACTACTTGAGATCCTATGTATGTGATAGACCTAAGGAGTGGTCAAAATGGGTGGCCTTGGCCGAATGGTGCTACAACTCGAGCCAGCATGCTTCGAGTAAGTTCACACCATTCCAAGCACTGTATGGTTATCAACCCCCTAAGCTATCAAGTTACACAGCAGGCACAGCGAGATTGGAGGAAGTCGAGCTTACCTTGCGGGAAAGAGATCAACTTTGGGCCCTGTTGAAACAAAATCTGATTAGATCTCAGAAGAGAATGAAGAAATATGCAGATAAAAATAGAAAAGAAGTACAGTTAGAAGTCGGGGAATGGGTTTACCTCAAACTCCAACCATACCGACAGTCCTCACTTCGCTATCACCAAAGCCTGAAACTTTCACCTCGATTTTATGGTCCTTTTCAGGTCACTCACAAGATCGGTGAAGTAGCTTACCGAATCCGACTGCCCCCTTCATCACAACTCCATGATGTTTTTCACATATCACAGTTAAAGAAGAAATTGGGATCCCAAGTCATATCTTTCCTACGCTACCTCCCATTGACAAAAATGGCGTTATAAAACTGGAACCAGAGGAGATCCTCCACTGGAAGTTGAAGAAAGTGAAAAACTTACCGGTCATCGAGCTCTTGGTTCGCTGGACTGGTCAGAAGCTGGACGATGCCTCCTGGGAGCCTTACACACAGCTTTGCACCGATTACCCCCACCTTGTGGGCAAGGTGTTTTAATGGGAGGGAGAATGTTACACGCCGACACAGCTGGGAAGAGAAGAGAAGAAGAACTCGGCAATTAGGTTATCCTAGAAGACTTGATGCTGAGATATGAGTTCCATGTGTGGGCTGGACTGAAAGAGATGGGCTGTGGCAACCGCTGAAAGAAGGATATTGTTTGGGCCTTTAACGGGCTACCCAGGAGCATGACCCATTTTATTTCCTGCTTTGTTTCCGTTAAGTCTGTAACCAACAACTTAAGGGCAATCCTTTCTTTTTTATTACTAGTATATCTAGCATAACATCAGCGTGGGGAATCATCTAGAATGGGAAGAAGAAAGTTGTATTCTATTTTCTCATTCGTGGAGGAGCTCCCCTCGAAGAGAGCCTTATCATTTCCCTGTTTTCTACTCAATACAGATGAATTCCATTACAGATTGTTCATTTTCTTTCTATTTCTAATCGGATCTATTACACCTCTTCCCCGTCCTTTCCTCCCCTCGGTTGCCTATTGAATCCGTGGTAAGAACCTCTGTTTTTTTCCAATTTTATAAAACCGTTTAGGTCAAGTAGAAATTAGTATGTATGTTTAACATTAATTGTACTCAATTTGTTTGGCTAAAGTAGTTAACAAATATTGTTAACAAAACAGAGGTGCTTTCCTCTTTCATTTTCTTTCAAATTGCTATTTTATGCAATGTTGTAACCATAATCAGGTTTCTATATAATTCTTCATCAACACTAGTTTACTTTGTGCACGAGTAAACTTTCATTCTCTTTCAAATTGCTATTTTATGCCATGTTGTAACCAAAATCAGGTTTGTATAGAATTTTTCTTCAACACTAGGATAGTTTTGGGACCAATGTTTTGTTGAGAGTCTTTTTTTTTTAAATGAAACTTCCATTCATAAATCATTCAATACAAGACTTATCAATGAAAGGGAGGACCTCAACAAGTGCCTCTTCCATCCATACAAATTCTAAAGCTAAACAAAGCCCTAACTTACTTTTGCAATTGCATCTGATACTTTGTTTGAAACCTCTGCCAATATGCTTTAAAGACCAGCCTTGATGTTAGAAGATATAATAAGTTTGATGTCCTCGACAACCTCACCATCCCAAGAATAATCAATCGAACTATTGTTCACTACATCTACAATCAACTTAGCATCTCCTTCCAGTTCCACATTCCTTAAACCCAATTCAGTACAAAAAATAGTGATAAAAGAAGAGCCAACCTTTCTGCTACCAAGGCTGATTTAACAGCAGATCTCGGGGCAGCTAGAACTGCATGGACTTCTCCTTTATGATGCCTTACCACAACACCTGCAGCCATCAAATCCATCTCTTTTATGAAAGCAACATGATCAACATTGACTTTAAAATTACCAGCTTGTAGGGGCTTCCATATTTGTCTATCTTGAATAACTTAAGCTTTGTCATGTCCATCAGTTAACACAATCTGATCCAAATGAGTATCTGTACCAGACTGAGTTGCCAATTGCATTAGCATAGTTGGACTTTTGATAGGATTTTGGAAGACAAAATCATTCCTTCTCCTCCAGGTACCATGTAAAACTGCAGCCACTAAATTTAGATTGCCATCATCCAATTTTAATAATAGATCAGATCAGATAGAGGGAAAATCAGAATAATTTTGATGCCACTTCCATGTGTATATATATATATATATTTTTTAGTTAGAGCACCCACTGATATATAGCTTGGTACAATTTATCTGATTAACAAGTTTTAAGAGGATTGGAATGAACTTAGAATATGTTTACCCTTTCCAAAACTAGCTACTATTATATTGACTAATCTCATGGCTGTACTGGTTGATAAACACAACTAAAGTGAATAAAACATAAATTCTTCCAATAATGTATACATAATTAAATCAACCATATATTGTTCATAAATTAACAATGCCATTTCTAATGGCTAATTAAGATTGGTTTCTACAAGTACTACATTCATGTGAAAAAAAATAAGTTTTCAGAACAATATCGAGTCTTAGAGTACTGCATCAAGGGGTTTGTGATTTTTCAAAGTTAAGTTCACTTCCATCTTAGCATTAATTACATTGAGTATATGTAATGAAAATGCATGGGGTCTTTTCCCATGACGTTTTGATGTTCATGGTAGTAGTAGAAGTGGTTGTGGTAATAAGTTTTCTATTCTTTCCTGCAACATCAGAACATTAGGAAACCCATTTAGATTGTCATTTGACTTCTGTGGTAATTATAATATGCAAGTTCTTACTTTCTCCACAAACTGCTTTTCATAAACTTAATTTGTGGGTCTTCTACAAAGTGTCTAAATAGCATAGTGCCCATATAAAGCTGAGAGTAAGTTCTTCTAAACAATAATAATTACATAGGTTAATTCATTTGGGAAAGTCCTTTTCTAGAGTAGTACATGGTCATTGGTTTTTGGAACCCCAAAAACTCCTAACTCTTTCACTAACTTTTGACGATAAACTACTGTCTGAAATGGAAAAGGAAAAATAGAAGCCTAGAGGGCAGAAACCAAACTAATGGTGCCTAGGTCTGTGACTCCTAGGTCCATAGTAATCTTCATGAATGAATGGTAACCAGTGATGTGATTTCTTGGAAACACTAGCTACTCTTTCTTCATGGTACCTAAAGAACAGTGCCCATCTTTGCGGAGAATCATCACCTGATCTTTAGCACCACCGTTAGTGGCTTTTCATCAAATCACTTCCATCTTCCTGTAATGTCCCAGTAACAGGAACTCCAATCTCAGAAAAGGAAGACATGTCTTAATTAAATACCATTTCTATGAAAAGAAAATGAACCAAAATGCTAGTAAGGCTTAATACCCCACATGTACTTTCTATTGCCCTTGTGACATGAAGTACTTCTTCTTATCCAAGCGGATCCCTTCACATAAGTAACAGAAGCTTATACATATGATGACAAAACAGATCAAAGCTTACCCTAATACTCATTATTAGGTGGATATATATTGCTTACCTTGAGGCTCAGAAAGGAGGAGGGACCAAAGAAGAAGAGAGACTGCTAGATAAGGCCTCATGGGACTAGGAGTAAAGGTTTTGAAGAAGAAATCAAAAAGGATAGGCAGATTGTAGGAAGAGAACTAGGTGTTGTTAGATGGGATTCTCTCTTTTTCTCTTCCTAAAAACTTTGAATGTGTAGCTTCTGACTGGTGGCTAACTAGCAAGGGGAATGCCTACTTAAATATAGAGAGAACCATAGGGTCCACACGTTTAAGTTCTCCGATAGAAACTGCGAGTAGGGTTTTAATTTCTTCCACTTTCCTTTTATTTTCTACTTGTCAAAGGAAATGACTACTCACCTCATATTTCTACAACTTCATCAAATTCAAGCTAGATATAGCCTGTCTCTTCTTATTTCTAAAATAAAAGAGAGAAGGCTGGAAATAAAACTTCACAAAAGTAGGGTTGTGTTTAGTCATTTCCTGCTCTGTCCCATTCCTTTTTATGCAATAAGGATTTTCCGAATCCTTTTTCAGATTTTGCACTCACTACAAGAAAAAGGGTCTATTGTGGTGAGTTTAAAATCATTGTAAAAACAATCGCCCCAATAAGCACTTTTTTGCATCCATTTTCATCTCGCCGATGGCTTTTAAACTCAACCTTCAATTTTTTTGGCAAAATCCCTGCACAGTGCCAAAATTTTTGTTTCGGAGTTAATCTTTTTGGGCAGTCCAGCATTGTCAACCGAGGTTCCAGGGATTATCTTCCATACAAGTATCTCTGCATTCCATTTGTCTAGCTCTACCCCTTAGGTTGCTGTGCTGCAAAATTGGTGTTGAAAATTGATGGTCATGCCGTCATTGATGAAGAACATTTCTTACTTTCAAATGATCTATATTTGGGTTGGAAAAATAAAAAAACGATCCATCTGTTAACTCATCCTGCTTTTTTACCTTGCACATAGATCATCATGATCATCAAGATCAGACAAGAGTACAACATCTAAAACTTTTTACGCCAAGAAATTCATGGGCACGCTTGCAAGTAATAAGGATCATGCTCTTGTATTAACCCTAGTTGCTTCAGAATTGAGGTGAGTTATAAGGATTGTGCTATTTAGGTGGCATTACAGAAACCCAATATTCTTTCTTTTATTTGATAAGATTATGCTAAGCTGGATACAGTCAACCATATTTTCACTAACAAGCCACTGCAATTAATATAGAAATGCAAAAAATAAATTTATGAATTTTCCATACACTCCGTATAAATTAAGGCCTAAATTAGCAAATGCTTTTGTTGCCCTTCAATTCTCTTTTCCTGAATCTCTAGTATAGAAGTCTCACTAGTTATCAGAATTCCATAGCTCACTAAATTTCCCGTATTAATCATAATCCAGGTGCATGGAAGTTCTTTCCATTTGATGAGGGCCACCCACATATGCTACCTTGGGAGAAAAAGGGCAATTACAATTTTTGATAAATCTCATATGATTTAGGTTTTTCATGATCTATCTCTTACAAATAATATCATCAATCTCGCTTTAGCCATGATAAGTAAGATCGTGCAATTTGTAATGATCTTAAGTCTTGGTTCTTCTAAAATGAATTGGACTTATTTCTTTATATTTTTATAAATATATTTTAAAATATGATAAATGAGATTTCACATTATTTGTGAGATGGAAATTCTTATAGTTTATAAACCTAAATGGATTCCATTAATTATGACATTCACGTATTCTTTTACTAAAATATTTTATAGAGCCTTTTTTTTTGAAAAATTTATGCCCCACTTTTTTTTACCTTCTAATATGGATGTACGTGATTGCTTTATGCTTCAATAAAATCGTCTAGTTATAAGCACATGCCAATCATCATATTCAACTCTGATATCTTGCTAGCAGTTATGGCATTAACTTCTACATTATTGGCTTGTTTATTCTTGTGGTTGTAATAGTGTTAAAATTGGCTTCCGCTACCATTAACACTTGATTTAAAGGATATGCAAATCTGTATCTACAAAGCTTATAACACTGCACTGGTTTGTTAGCATAACTGTAACAGCCCGCTAGAAATTCAATGGTGGAATTTTTATAGACATTAGAAATCTCATGAAAACCCTATAAGTTTTTACGAATCGGCTAATTGCAAAGGTTTTAGTAGCCTGTCAACATAGTTAGTGTTATCACTCGCTATGATGCCAGAAATGTGATTTTTAATTGTTTGAGGTAGTTAGAAGTGTCAGATTACGTTATAATTTACGCCACTAGACTCAATAGAATATTTAGGATTTTTCAGTACTAAGTTTATTATGCGTTTTTTTGGAGTGAATAGTAACCTCGATAAGCGTACTAAGTGCAGTATTTTCAAAATCATAGTGTGGAATGTCCAAATCAAGTTAGAGAAGTTTTATTTGGACACTTAGCAAGATCTTAACCACACATAATGAATAGTATTAGATACTTGGCACAAAGAGAAACCATTAGATGGATTTGTGAAGGAAATCAAGGTGTGAGATCATGCCACCTAAGCAAAACATTTTTCATTTGATCAACCAAATTGATCCAGATCAAGAGGTTTTCAACCCTAGTGAAACCCTAAATGGTTAGAATCCATTTGAAACCCCAAAAACTTGGTTGAAACCAAAACCCTAAACGGTTTCCCCAAACCCTAAAGTTGGCCTTTAAACCCTTTTGATCCAATTTCTAGCATTATGTTTAATCACTTGATTAAATCACTTCCACATGCTATTAATTTCTCAAATTCTTATTATGACATGTTTATCCAACATTTTAAACCTTGGAAATTTGATTGGGCCAAGAAAAATTGGATTTGGGCTTGATAGCATCTCAAACCCTAACCAAACCTTCTTTAAACCCCAAATTGAAGCCCATTTGGTTGAGGCCCACTAAGGCCCACGAATTTGGCCACCTTGGCAAAGCTTATTGGAGAAGTTTCCTTCCCCACTTGGCAGACCATTCATTGCATCAATTTGCACTCAATAATATGGAGGAACCCACCCCATCAAGTCCCATGTCTCATAGCTTTTGTAGGTTGTCCTTTGCCCCCCACTATCCTCTACTTTATGTCACATGTATACCTCCACTCAATGATCATTAAGGTCCAAATATTCCCCCTACAGAAGTCTTGAGTTGTGCAAGACATACTTACTTCACTTTAATCATTTCTTCACCCCGTTCTTAGAGAGAAACCCAAAAGAGCTCTCTCGGGCAGATTTTTGGGTCTTTTTACGTGGAGCTTTTCAACCCTTTGTAAGTATTTTCACATTATGAATCCTTCATAAAAGTTGTTTTTCTTTGAGTCTAGTTTCCATAGATATATTTTTCGTATCATTCCATGGCCATTTAGTCGGTCAAAAGTATTTTTAACCATGAAAGGTCATTCTAGGCGTGAATCTGGAGAGTATGTTATGTTTTGGAGTTTTTGACCAAGCTAATGGACATATCTTGGTCCGAAAATTTTATGGAGTGTTTTTAGAATGTGTT
>QGSO01000156.1:30654-158276 GCA_011037825.1 Carya cathayensis
GGGGGGGGGGGGGGTGTGGCAGCTTCGTCTCTCGCTCCCTTCCCTTTCTCTGTTAGTGGTTTTCTCTTTTTTCTTTTTTGGTTTTTTTTAGGCCAATAAGGGAGGAAAGCCGCTCCGGACTATCTAGCCGTCGACTGTCAACACACGTCCCTCCAGGATGTTAGTCAGCTGCCGATCTACAAGCCCACCGAACGTGGTGCCAAACGGAGTGGGGCATTGCCCGCACGCGCGGGTCGAAGCCTTGGCTTTCTGCAGCGTGTGGCTGTCACGTGCCACCAAGGAGCCACCTGCAGACATTGTTCTCGATTTTTTTGGACCCTCAGACTTTGGTACTTCAGCTTCCGAGGGGCGGTTTTCCTCCCATAGTAGTTTGTGTTCTGTCTTTCTGTTTTATGTTCCAACTTTTCTGTTCTTGCACATTTTCTGCCGTTGTTGGTTGGTGTTGCCGGTGTGTGTGTTCTGTATCTCCATTTTACGGAGTTCGTTTTTTTGTGTCTTGCACGGCTACACGTTGTCGCAGATGTTTGTGCTTTGCACGGCCTCTACCGCCGTGGTTTTGTTTGTTTTGTTGTTCTGTTCTTTTCCTATGAAGTCCACGGTGAGGTGATAAGCTGTTGAGCGATCGCAATCTGAGGCAAAGAGTTAAGAGCGGCGGGCGATGTTATGGCCGGTGGTCGTACGGTCGGCCTTCGCTGTGGAGGTTGTTGTGGTCTGTACGCAAGCTAGGTGCTCGTTCTGTTGGGGCTCGTGATGCCGATTGCCTGTGGAGGGTGTGCCGTCAGAGCTCATGCCATGCTTGTGGTTGGGTTGTTTTTGTTGGTTTTTGTTTTGTGGGTTTGTCTGTTTATTTAGTTTTAGTGTAGGTATATGCTATTGGACTGTTTCTTCATAGTAGTTGTCTCCCGTATTCCGCTTCCCTGGAGGTTGGAGGGGTCATCCCGTCTCTGGTCATACATAGCGTTTACTCTCTCTTTTGAGAGTTTTAGAAGTTAAGACAATGTCTGTAATTTTGTGTGTAGAGAAGTTCCTGAGCAATTACGTTAGTTGACTTATAGTCTGATTTTCCTGTATTGATAAGTCACAGTTATAACTTTACTTACTGAATGAATGCAATGAAGCATATTTCTATCAAAAATAAAATAAAACATTCCCTCCGTAATCTCTTTTCGCTCTTTCCTCCCAAAGTATTGAGCCATCCACGTTGGACTCCAAATCAAAAACTACATGGCAAATATCCAACGCAGCAACCACTGATCTAGAACCTTTAGGAATTACTTAGGAAGCTTTGTATATGCACTCTGGCATCTATTGTAACCGTTTGGCAAAGGAATATTACCTGCTCTGCTCTTTGCATTGTATTATTGACCGCACTCACTAACTATGCCTAGGAAAGATTCCTCTTGTATTTCTATAAATAGAGTCTTGTACATCTCGGTTTATTAATCAAATGAAATATAGCAAAACTTGCTTCCTCTTGTACTCTATCATGGTATCAAGAGCCGCAAGTGACTAACGTCCTCTCTTTTTTTTTTTACTCTTCTTCTTCACCATGGTTCCTTCTCCGAAAAACCAATTTCTTCCTCACCCACTCTCCAGCTTCCAGCAAATTTCTCACATCTTGTTTCCGTTAAATTAAACTCTAAAAACTATCTTCTTTGGAGAGCCCAAATAATCCCCTATCTTCATGGCCAAGATCTTTTTCACTTCATCGACGGCTCCACCCCACCCCCACCTCCGCTACTTTCCCTTGTCTCAGCTTCTCCATCTTCTTCATCAATTCCTCAAAGCAACCCAGCGTATCTGCAATGGCGCAAACTTGACCAATTTCTTCTTAGTTCTCCTTTATCCTCTCTTACCGAACCAATACTTGCTCAATCTATCTCCTCTCGCACCTCCCGTGAACTTTGGCTTACTCTTGAAACTATGTTCACTTCTCAATCTCAGGCAAGAATCTTTCAAATCCGTCATCAACTGACCAACCTGAAAAAGGGTTCTCTCTCTATCACCGATTATTACCACAAAGTCCGTCATCTATCTGATACGATAACAGCTGCTGGGGAACCCCTCCATGACTCTGAAGTCGTCTCCTATCTCTTAAATGGACTTACCTCAGAATTTAAATCCTTCGTAACATCTATCTCCACCCGTGCGACTCCAATAACCTCCGCAGAACTCTTCAACCTTCTTTTAAATTTTGAAAGTCGTACGTCCCTCAACTCTGTCCAGCACGGTCTTCTTCCAACTCCAACTGCCAATATCATGACTTCTTCCTTCTCTCAAGGTGGTCGAACCAACTTTCGTGGTGCAAGAAATGGTTCCCGTGGAGGTCGACACCGTGGTGGTCGTTCCCCTTCTTCTTCTCCCTCTCAGATTTCAAACAAACCAGTCTGTCAAGTTTGTAACAAACTGGGTCATATTGCCTTACAATGCTATTACCGGTTCGACCAAGCCTATCAATATAACTCTCCACAATCTCCTTCAGCTCACTACACTTTCTCACAATCTAACACTTCTTCCCAATGGTACCCTGACTCAGCTGCCACAAACCACATAACCTCCGACCTTCACAACTTAAACATTTCCTCCCAACCTTTTTCTGGTCCTGAGCAGATCACTGTCGGCGATGGTAAGACTCTTGAAATATCCCATATTGGTGCTTCTCGGTTTTCCTCCTCATCTTCTAAATTTGTTCTTCACAATTTATTACATGTTCCTCATATTACCAAAAACTTAGTTTCTGTGAATCAATTTTGCCGTGACAATCTTGTTTTCTTTGAGTTTCATGATTCACATTTTTCTGTGAAGGACAAGCAAACCGGGACTCTTCTTCTTGGAGGACCAACACATAATGGACTCTACCTCTTTCCTCGTCCAGCCACAACCAACTCATCTCCTGCTGCCTTCGTTGGTGAACGAACCTCAGTTGCTCAGTGCAATCACAGACTTGGGCACCCCTCTCTTCGGCTTGTGTCTCACATTTTACGTACCAAGTGTTTACCTTTTATTCCCACTCAGACTTCCTTTTTTTGCTCTACTTGTCCACTTGCGAAATGTAGACAGTTACCATTCAGTCTTACTGTTAATCGGTCCCCAGGGCCTTTGCACTTAATTTTTGTAGATGTTTGGGGACCATCCCCTTATATTTCACATGATGGTTTTCGGTACTACATTTCCTTCGTTGATGATTATACTCGATACACTTGGTTTTATCCACTTTCTTTCAAGGGTGATGCCACATCAACTTTTGTTCTTTTTCAAAAAAATGTTGAACGACAATTTAATACTAAAATTAAAATTGTTCAAAGTGATTGGGGCGGAGAATTTCGACCCTTAACCACTCTCCTTCGATCCCAAGGCATTATACATCGACACTCATGTCCTCACACTCACCAACAAAATGGTGTCGTCGAGAGAAAACATCGCCACATCGTTGAGACTAGTCTTGCTCTATTAGCAACGGCCTCTCTTCCATACAAATTTTGGTCCGATGCTTTTCATACCGCAACCTATCTTATCAATTTACTCCCCTCACCTTCTCTTCAGAACAAGTCACCCCGTCTCCTTCTATTTCAAAAAGATCCAGATTATTCTTTTCTTAAAGTTTTTGGGTCCGAATGTTGGCCCAATCTTCGGCCCTACAACAATCACAAAATCCATTTTCGTTCTCTGTCTTGTCTCTTTCTTGGATATAGTCCGATACACAAAGGATATAAGTGCTTACATACTCCTACAAATCGGCTATATATATCTCGAGACGTCATTTTTAATGAAAATTCCTTTCCATCCTCCTCTCTTTCCAATTCGGGCCCCAAATCACCACAGCAAACCCAATGCCCCAACCCAGTCCATTACCCTCAAGCCCTACTCCGCTCAACCCTCTCTCATCCTCTTCTTCACAAACTGATTCATCCCCTACCTCAAACCCGATACACGATAACCCTCACCCAGATTCATTCTCTCCACCGTCTTCATCCTCTCAACCAACTCCGTCTACTCACAATCCACCCATACTACCGCCCCCTCCTCCACCTCCTCCTCCACGATCGCCCATCACTACTCGGTCTAAAACAAATCACTCCCGTTTGAAACCCTTCACCCATGGCCACATCCCTTACCCAAAACCCCATCACTGCCTTACGCTCACCCTAGATGTTCCTGAAGACCCATCGTCCTACAGCTCTGCCTCACAATTTCCCGAGTGGCGTGAAGCTATGAGCAAAGAATTTCAAGCTCTACTTCAGAACAACACGTGGTCTCTTGTTCCCCCTCCCTCTTCCTCTAACGTTATCGGTTACAGGTGGGTATTCCGAACAAAGCACCATGCCAACGGTTCCATCGAAAAACATAAAGCGAGACTCGTCGCCAAGGGCTTTCACCAACAAGAGGGTATCAATTATCACCAAGGACGTTCAGTCCGGTTGTCAAACCGACAACCATCCGATTGGTCCTCTCCCTTGCCGTTTCCCATGGATGGTCTTTTCGGCAACTCGACATCCATAACGCATTCCTTCATGGAGATCTCTCAGAAACTGTCTACATGACTCAACCACTCGAATTCGTGCATCCTGAACACCCCAACTACGTCTGCCATCTCCACAAGGCCATCTACGGCCTTAAACAAGCACCTCGTGCTTGGTTCGCGCAGCTCTCATCCCGCCTCTGTGAGTATGGTTTCTTACCTTCTCATGCCGATCCATCTTTATTTATATACTCTTGCAAATCTATACTTATCTATGTATTGTTATACGTAGATGATATAATTGTGACAAGCTCTCATTCCTCTCAAACTGATCATCTCATTTCTTTTCTTTCGTCCATTTTTCCTGTTAAAGATTTGGGTCGGTTGTCTTTTTTTCTTGGTGTTGAAATCTCCCATTTATCAACTGGTATTTTACTCTCTCAACGGCAGTACATACGGCACATTCTTTCTCAGGCCAATATGCTCTCTGCCAAGGGAACTAATTCCCCCATGTCTCCCTCTTGTCGTCTCTCCATTTTAGATACACCTACATTTTCTGATTCCACCTTGTACCGAAGCATTGTTGGGAGTCTTCAATACCTCTCCCTCACTCGCCCAGATATTGCCTTCACAGTTAACAAAATCTGTCAGTTTATGCATAACCCGAAATTCTCCCATTGGCAGGCTGTCAAGTGTCTCCTTAGATATCTCAAACAAACTCTGAATTTTGGTCTCTTCATTCATAAATCCTCCTCTGTTCAACTTAAAGCCTTCTCCGACGCAGACTGGGCTGGTTGCCCAGATGATCGCCGCTCCACAGGTGGCTTTTGTATCTTCTTGGGTCGAAATTTAATTTCCTGGTCATCTTGCAAGCAACGCACTGCTGCTCGCTCCAGTACTGAGGCTGAATACAAGGCTCTAGCCAACACCACTGCTGAGCTACTTTGGATTTAGAATTTATTAAAAGAGCTGCATGTCTTTATTGCTAAAACACCTCTCTTATGGTGTGACAATCTTGGTGCAACCTACCTATCTGTTAATCCCGTTCTTCACTCTCGCACCAAATACATGGAAATTGATTTCCATTTTGTTAGAGATAGAGTTGCTACCAAGACTCTCCAAGTTGCCTTTCTACCATCCAAAGACCAGCTGGCTAATATTCTGACAAAGCCCCTAGCAGCACCATGGTTTCAATTCCTTAGAACGAGCTTCACTGTCGTTGACACCCCGCTTGGCTCGAGGGGGCGTATTGAGCCATCCACGTTGGACTCCAAGTCACAAACTACATGGCAAATATCCAACGTAGCAACCACTGATCTAGAACTTTCTGGAATTACTTAGGAAGCTTTGTATATGCACTCTGGCATCTGTTGTAACCGTTTGGCAGATGAATATTACGTGCTCTGCTCTTTGCATTGTATTATTGACAGCACTCACTAACTGATTGTAAATATGCCTAGTAAAGATTCCTCTTGTATTTCTATAAATAGAGTCCTGTACATCTCGGTTTATTAATCAAATGAAATATAGCAAAACTTGCTTCCTCTTATACTCTATCGTAAAGCATTCGCACATGCCCAATTGATGCTTATCTCTTTATTATTATTCTTTTAGGTGCTGCATCCGAAAGTCATATTTCCCTTTCTTCGACAGCTTCCCCAATCAAGAGGCTTGTTTCTTCACGGCTGTGTGTCCTCCACCGATCACGACCACTAATTCGCTCCCTCCACCCATTTGGCGCCCGCGCAAGGAATTTGCTTCATTTCCTCTTAGCACGGTAACCACTAGTCCCTGTGTTTTCCCGTTGTCTTCTGCGATTTATTCCACAAAAATCTCCCCTTTTTCGTTTTCCTAATCCGCTATTTTATTGTTGCAGCACGACCCTTTTCCTGGTGGCAAAGGGTTTTTGGTATCGCCTCTTCCCCGTCCTTTCCTCCACTCGGTTGCCTATTGAATCCGTGGTAAGAACCTCTGTTTTTTTCCAATTTTATAAAACCGTCTAGGTCGAGTAGAAATTAGTATGTATGTTTAACATTAATTGTACTCAATTTGTTTGACTAAAGTAGTTAACAAATATTGTTAAAAAACCAGAGGTGCTTTCCTCTGATACTTTGTTTCGCAATTGCATCTGATACTTTGTTTGAAACCTCTGCCAATATGCTTTAAAGACCAGCCTTGATATAATAAGTTCGATGTCCTCGACAACCTGACCATCCCAAGAATAATCAGTCGAACTATTGTTCACTGCATCTACAATCAAATTAGCATCTCCTTCCAGTTCCACATTCCTTAACCCAATTCCGTACAAAAAATAGCAGCTCGAAGAAGAGCCAACCTTTCTGCTACCAAGGCTGATTTAACAGCAGATCTCGGGCCAGCTAGAACTCCATGGACTTCTCCTTTATGATGCCTTACCACAACACCTACAGCCATCAGATCCTTCTCTTTTATGAAAGCAGCACGATCAACATTGACTTTGAAATTACCAGCTTGTGGGGGCTTCCATATTTGTCTATCTTGAATAACTTAAGCTCTGTCATGTCCATCAGTTAACACAACCTGATCCAAATGAGTATTTGTACCAGACTGAGTTGCCAATTGCATTAGCATAGTTGGACTTTTGATAGGATTTTGAAACACAAAATCATTCCTTCTCCTCCAGATACCATGTAAAACTGCAGCCACAATATTTAGATTCCCATCATCCAATCTTAATAATAGATCAGACCAGATAGATGGAAAATCAGAATAATTTTGATGCCACTTCCATATGTATATATATAAATATATATTAGTTAGAGCACCCACTGATGTGTAGCTTGGTACAATTTATCTGATTAACAACTTTTAAATTCAAGAGGATTGGAATGAACTTAGAATATGTTTACCCTTTCCGAAACTAGCTACTATTATATTGACTAATCTCATGGCTGTACGGGTTGATAAACACAACTAAAGTGAATAAAACATAAATTCTTCCAATAATGTATACATAATTAAATCAGCCATATATTGTTCATAAATTAACCATGCCATTTCTAATGGCTAATTAAGATTGGTTTCCAGCAAGTACTACATTCATGTGAAAAAAAATAAGTTTTCAGAACAATATTGAGTCTTAGAATACTGCGTCAAGGGGTTTTTGATTTTTCAAAGTTAAGTTCACTTCCATCTTAGCATTAATTACATTGAACATATGTAAGGAAAATGCATGGGGTCTTTTCCCATGATGTTTTGATGGTCATGGTAGTAGGAGAAGTGGTTGTGGTAATAAGTTTTCTATTCTTTCCTGCAACAACAGAACATTAGGAAACCCATTTAGATTGTCATCTGACTTCTGTGCTAATTATAATATGCAAGTTCTTACTTTCTCCACAAACTGCTTATCATAAACTTAATTTGTGGGTCTGCTACAAAGTGTCTAAATGGCATAGTGCCTATATAAAGCTGAGAGTAAGTTCTTCTAAACAATAATAATTACAGAAGTTAATTCATTTGGGAAACTCCTTTTCTAGAGTAGTACATGGCCATTGTTTTTGGAACTCCAAAAAGTCCTAACTCCTTCGCTAACTTTTGACGATAAACTACTGTCTGAAATGGAAAAGGAAAAATAGAAGTCTAGAGGGTAGAAACCAAACTAATGGTGCCTAGGTCTGTGACTCCTAAGTACATGGTAATCTTCATGAATGAACGGTAACCAGTGATGTGATTTCTTGGAAACACTAGCTACTCTTTTCTTCATGGTACCTGAAGAACAGAACCCATCTTTGCAGAGAATCATCACCTGATCTCCAGCACCACTGTTAGTGGCTTTTCATCAAATCACTTCCATCTTCCTGTAATGTCCCAGTAACAGGAAATCCAACCTCAGAAAAGGAAGACATGTCTTAATTAAATATCATTTCTATGAAAAGAAAATGAACAAAATGCTAGTAAGGCTTAATACCCCACATGTACTTTCTATTGCCCTTGTGACATGAAGTACTTCTTCTTATCCAAGCGGATCCCTTCACATAAGTAACAGAAGCTTATACATATGATGACAAAACAGATCAAAGCTTATCCTAATACTCATTATTAGGTGGATATATATTGCTTACCTTGAGCCTCAGAAAAGAGGAGGGACCAAAGAAGAAGAGAGACTGCTAGATAAGGCCTCATGGGAGTAGGAGTAAAGGTTTTGAAGAAGAAATCAGAAAGGATATGCAGATTGTAGGAAGAGAACTAGGCGTTTTCAGATTGGATTCTCTCTTTTTTCCTTCCTAAAAACTTTGAACGTGTAGCTTCTGACTGGTGGCTAACTAGAATGGGGAATGCCTACTTAAATATAGAGAGAACCATAGGGTCCACACATTTAAGTTCTCTGACAGAAACTGAGAGCAGGGTTCTAATTTCTTCCACTTTCCTTTTCTTTTCTACTTGTCAAAGGAAATGACTACTCACCCATATTTCTACAACTTCATCAAATTCAAGCTAGATATAGCCTGTCTCTTCTTATTTCTAAAATAAAAGAAAGAAGGCTGGAAATAAAACTTCACAAAAGTAGGGTTGCGTTTAGTCATTTCCTGCTATGTCCCATTCCTTTTTATGCAATAAGGATTTTCCGAATCCTTTTTCAGATTTTGCACTCACTACAAGAAAAAGGGTCTATTGTGGTGAGTTTAAAATCATTGTAAAAACAATCGCCCCAATAAGCACTTTTTTGCATCCATTTTCATCTCGCCGATGGCTTTTAAACTCAACCTTCAATTTTTTTGGCAAAATCCCTGCACAGTGCCAAAATTTTTGTTTCGGAGTTAATCTTTTTGGGCAGTCCAGCATTGTCAACCGAGGTTCCAGGGATTATCTTCCATACAAGTATCTCTGCATTCCATTTGTCTAGCTCTACCCCTTAGGTTGCTGTGCTGCAAAATTGGTGTTGAAAATTGATGGTCATGCCGTCATTGATGAAGAACATTTCTTACTTTCAAATGATCTATATTTGGGTTGGAAAAATAAAAAAACGATCCATCTGTTAACTCATCCTGCTTTTTTACCTTGCACATAGATCATCATGATCATCAAGATCAGACAAGAGTACAACATCTAAAACTTTTTACGCCAAGAAATTCATGGGCACGCTTGCAAGTAATAAGGATCATGCTCTTGTATTAACCCTAGTTGCTTCAGAATTGAGGTGAGTTATAAGGATTGTGCTATTTAGGTGGCATTACAGAAACCCAATATTCTTTCTTTTATTTGATAAGATTATGCTAAGCTGGATACAGTCAACCATATTTTCACTAACAAGCCACTGCAATTAATATAGAAATGCAAAAAATAAATTTATGAATTTTCCATACACTCCGTATAAATTAAGGCCTAAATTAGCAAATGCTTTTGTTGCCCTTCAATTCTCTTTTCCTGAATCTCTAGTATAGAAGTCTCACTAGTTATCAGAATTCCATAGCTCACTAAATTTCCCGTATTAATCATAATCCAGGTGCATGGAAGTTCTTTCCATTTGATGAGGGCCACCCACATATGCTACCTTGGGAGAAAAAGGGCAATTACAATTTTTGATAAATCTCATATGATTTAGGTTTTTCATGATCTATCTCTTACAAATAATATCATCAATCTCGCTTTAGCCATGATAAGTAAGATCGTGCAATTTGTAATGATCTTAAGTCTTGGTTCTTCTAAAATGAATTGGACTTATTTCTTTATATTTTTATAAATATATTTTAAAATATGATAAATGAGATTTCACATTATTTGTGAGATGGAAATTCTTATAGTTTATAAACCTAAATGGATTCCATTAATTATGACATTCACGTATTCTTTTACTAAAATATTTTATAGAGCCTTTTTTTTTGAAAAATTTATGCCCCACTTTTTTTTACCTTCTAATATGGATGTACGTGATTGCTTTATGCTTCAATAAAATCGTCTAGTTATAAGCACATGCCAATCATCATATTCAACTCTGATATCTTGCTAGCAGTTATGGCATTAACTTCTACATTATTGGCTTGTTTATTCTTGTGGTTGTAATAGTGTTAAAATTGGCTTCCGCTACCATTAACACTTGATTTAAAGGATATGCAAATCTGTATCTACAAAGCTTATAACACTGCACTGGTTTGTTAGCATAACTGTAACAGCCCGCTAGAAATTCAATGGTGGAATTTTTATAGACATTAGAAATCTCATGAAAACCCTATAAGTTTTTACGAATCGGCTAATTGCAAAGGTTTTAGTAGCCTGTCAACATAGTTAGTGTTATCACTCGCTATGATGCCAGAAATGTGATTTTTAATTGTTTGAGGTAGTTAGAAGTGTCAGATTACGTTATAATTTACGCCACTAGACTCAATAGAATATTTAGGATTTTTCAGTACTAAGTTTATTATGCGTTTTTTTGGAGTGAATAGTAACCTCGATAAGCGTACTAAGTGCAGTATTTTCAAAATCATAGTGTGGAATGTCCAAATCAAGTTAGAGAAGTTTTATTTGGACACTTAGCAAGATCTTAACCACACATAATGAATAGTATTAGATACTTGGCACAAAGAGAAACCATTAGATGGATTTGTGAAGGAAATCAAGGTGTGAGATCATGCCACCTAAGCAAAACATTTTTCATTTGATCAACCAAATTGATCCAGATCAAGAGGTTTTCAACCCTAGTGAAACCCTAAATGGTTAGAATCCATTTGAAACCCCAAAAACTTGGTTGAAACCAAAACCCTAAACGGTTTCCCCAAACCCTAAAGTTGGCCTTTAAACCCTTTTGATCCAATTTCTAGCATTATGTTTAATCACTTGATTAAATCACTTCCACATGCTATTAATTTCTCAAATTCTTATTATGACATGTTTATCCAACATTTTAAACCTTGGAAATTTGATTGGGCCAAGAAAAATTGGATTTGGGCTTGATAGCATCTCAAACCCTAACCAAACCTTCTTTAAACCCCAAATTGAAGCCCATTTGGTTGAGGCCCACTAAGGCCCACGAATTTGGCCACCTTGGCAAAGCTTATTGGAGAAGTTTCCTTCCCCACTTGGCAGACCATTCATTGCATCAATTTGCACTCAATAATATGGAGGAACCCACCCCATCAAGTCCCATGTCTCATAGCTTTTGTAGGTTGTCCTTTGCCCCCCACTATCCTCTACTTTATGTCACATGTATACCTCCACTCAATGATCATTAAGGTCCAAATATTCCCCCTACAGAAGTCTTGAGTTGTGCAAGACATACTTACTTCACTTTAATCATTTCTTCACCCCGTTCTTAGAGAGAAACCCAAAAGAGCTCTCTCGGGCAGATTTTTGGGTCTTTTTACGTGGAGCTTTTCAACCCTTTGTAAGTATTTTCACATTATGAATCCTTCATAAAAGTTGTTTTTCTTTGAGTCTAGTTTCCATAGATATATTTTTCGTATCATTCCATGGCCATTTAGTCGGTCAAAAGTATTTTTAACCATGAAAGGTCATTCTAGGCGTGAATCTGGAGAGTATGTTATGTTTTGGAGTTTTTGACCAAGCTAATGGACATATCTTGGTCCGAAAATTTTATGGAGTGTTCTTAGAATGTGTTTAAGAGTTTTCATTGAGGTTTTGTTGCATGACTAAAGCTTTTGATGATAGATTTTCTTAGATCTAGAAACTTGAAAACTGGAAGTGGCAAAACAGTTTTTATTTGGAGAAAGTTTGAATATTTCGAGGTTTGATCTTACTCTAAAGGCTTTGATATTTTTATATGATGATCCTAAGTCTCTTATTTTCATGTTAGGATGTTATTTTGGAGATATTTAGTATTATTTTCAAAGATATGATTTTTCTATGCAAGAGGATTTCGGTTAGGCCTAAGATTTGATGTTTTTGGATTAGAATCCATGTTTATTGATTTTTAGCCATGTGATTTTAAGTTTGATGGTTGGATCCTATTTAAGACACATCATTAAACTATGTGATGCTTTATTTCGAAGATCTCACCTTCTTAAGCCATTGATCAAGAGATTTATCAAAACTAGTTGAGGAAAAAGTTTCTGTTTTTGGACTAAGTGTAAAACCAAAAACTCCAAGTGTTATTTTGTGATTTTGGTGACTTTAGTTTGATGATTTAAAGCATGGTTGATTAGAGATGATGTTATGAATATGTTAGACAGTAAGATTTGATTTTTGAATTCTTGGAGATGTTTTGATTTAGAGTGCAAAGCTTGTGATTCAAGTGTTTTGAATCTTTTTACAAAAAAAGTTTGGTAGTTATTATTAGTCTTTTTCTAAATGGATGTTTTAATATGGTTTTAAACTTAGGATTGGAAGATGTTTGTTGTAAAATTTTGGTTTAAGCATGAGTTTTGAAGTTGGAAGGAATTGAACAAAAATCAAGAGAAATGGCCTATGGATGTTTCGGCCATAGTGTGTTTTCCATAGTGTGTTTTGTTTTAAATTTTTCTGAGTTGATATTTGAGTTTAGGACAAAATTTACATGAGGAATGTAAATTTTGGAAATTTTTGGAGTTAGGATGTGAAATCCTTAAGTTAGGGGTAAAATGGTCGTTTTCCCACATGTAGAGGGTAAAATGATAATTTTACTCTAAGTTAGCTTGTTTTCATGTTTCTAATTGTTAGTAATTAAATTTCTAACTTTTAGAATGACCTCTTACAGTTCCTCGTATTTCGCGCTTTATTCTCGTAGAACGCGACGATCGAGGTAAGTTAGCTTTTAACTTACTATCAGTTTACTGTGTATGTATGATGAGTAAGAGAACTACAATTTATGTATGTATGTTATCATATATGCCATGTCATGCCATGTCATTACATGTTTATCTGTTACGCATGATTTATTCTTTCATGAATATTTATCTGTTATCACAATCTTTTCTATCATGCAATGTTGTATGTTATAAGTATGCCAAGTTAAGTATGCCATATGTTACATGTATGTCATATCATATGATATTCACTGTTGCAAGTATGTCACGTCAAGTATGCCATCTGTTACATGTTCGGTCATGTTACGAAGTGTTTCCATCTCAAGTAAGTCATGTCTTTCAAGTTATGTTTAAGTCAGCTATGTCCAGCGTACTCCTGGTGTAATCATTCTGATTGCTAGGGTACGTGTTTTTAAGATACTCTTAATGGAATCATTCTGATTGTCAGAGTAATATGAGGTACTCCTGGTGTAATCATTCTGATTGCTAGGGTACGTGTTTTTAAGATACTCTTGATGGAATTATTCTGATTGTCAGAGTAATATGAGGTACTCCTGGTGTAATCATTCTGCTTGCTAGGGTACATGTTTTTAAGATACTCTTGATGGAATCATTCTGATTGTCAGAGTAATATGAGGTACTCCTAGTGTAATCATTCTGATTGCTAGGGTACTTGTTTTTAAGATACTTTTGATGGAATCATTCTGATTGTCAGAGTAATATGAGGTACTCCTAGTGTAATCATTCTGATTGCTAGGGTACATGTTTTTAAGATACTCGTGATGGAATTATTCTGATTGTTCACTATTTCTGATAAAACGACTGGCGAAATCACTTTGATTGTCAGAATCCAAGTCCAAGTTCATGTTAAGTAAAGAAGCAATATTCCAAGTTTATGTTAAGTCAAGTTTCAGATCAAGTGCATGTTAAGTCAAGTTTTAAATCAAGTTCATGTTATGTTATGTTATGTTATGCTCACATACATGTTATGTTCATGTTCACGTAAGTTTCAAGTTCATGTTCATATCATGTTATGTTCACATTTATGATATGTTCAAGCTCACGTTCATGTTATGTTATGTTCATGTTCATGTTATATTTCAAGTTCACGATTCTGTCAAGTTATATTCATGTACATGTTATTTTCAAGTTTATGTTCATGCTATGTTGCTAGTCCATGTCATGTTAAGTCAAGTTCAGTTCACGTTTAAGTTCAAGTTATGTCAGTTATGTCATGCTATATGTCAAGTTATGCTATGCTTACTTACGACTTTAATTATGCATTCATGCTTTTACTGCCATGCATGCATCTTTAACCTGTGTGGAGGTTTTATGTTAACCTGCTGAGATTTGTAATCAATTCTCACTGTGGTAGTCCCAACTACCATTCCCCCCGAATGGTAGATCTTGTTATAGGACCCGAAGGAGAATTGGAATTTGACCAACTGAACACGGTCGACTAGGCAACGGTGCGATGTTGATGATGACATAGTATTTAACTTAAGTTACTACTTGTACTTTTGGAGTTGTATCTCAAGTACTCTTTTGATCACAACCATTTTGGACTAGTGTGGTGATCATGGCTATTTAATATGCCTTTAGTATGAAATATGTTTCAAGTATTTGGGATATTTTTAGTTGGTGCATAGTATTGCTAAAGAAAAAAAAAATTATCCGTTGCGAATATTGCATAATGCTAGATGCATGTTAGGAACATTGCATCTTATATATCATGAACGGGGGCAGGTAACCTTGTGTTGCATGTCCCGACGCTTCAGATATCCGTTCAATCTCAAGCGGAATTTGGGGGCATCACAATAACCCTCCAGACACAGGGCATTAATTTATGTATGGTTTAACTGTAGATTATAAGATATGAAATATAGTGACCTTTGGGAAATTTTTTGATAAGATGTTGTGATAGACAATCAGTACACTTACCTCATCTATGGTTAATCCATTTAAGTACTTTTCTATGTGCTCCTTGGTTATTGTACTAGTTTGATCACCATATATTTTACTATCCCACTTGCTTGATGGAGGGAATTCCAGTAGTTAATTAGAATGAATATGTTTTGGCATATGGAACATGACCTACTTGGTTTAGTAGTTGAGAGGACAGGAAAAGAAACTGAACTTAAACATATATATCATATATAGATTTCAAAACTTCTTCCAATTTCAGGCATTTTTATGTATGTTTCTTGTTCAAATAGTATCTTAGACAGATTAATTAAAGCTTATGTTTACTTGGAGACGACGAATGATGACGGGGTTTACCCTAGCCAACATTTCCCTTGCAAATGCCTATCAATAAAGTTTGTTTATTTATTAAAAAAAAAAAACATTTCCCTTGCAAATTCTTCATCAGTCCTCCAAGCAGACCCATCCCCTACTCCACCAAATCATTAAAATAACCAAGTTAAAGTGAAATAAAGAATCAGATAAAAAATTGGAATAAACAAATCGTGACCCTATATTGTTAGCCCCTTTGCCCCTTTTATAACAATAAGGTAGGATTTTCAATAAATAGCAGACAAAATAAAATAAAAGGGGGAGCAGGGAGGAAGGAGCCATTATAGTATCTTTTTTTAAAGAAAAGTAAGAAGTATATTGATATAAGAATAGGCAAAAGCCATGTTCAGTACAAAGAATTTCCTAACTACGTAGGAGCAATAGAAATAAGGAAATCATGTAAATCTTGGTCAGTACAATTTACGGCAATGGCCCAAGTACAAAGAGTTCTAAAAAAGAAAGCTTTTAGCTCCTCCATCGATCTCTCTTTGTCCCCGAACGATTGTTCATTGCGCTCTTGCCACACACACCATATAATGCAAATCGGAATCATCTTCCATAAGGCCATAATCTAGTTGTTGCCTCTTAGAACAGTCCAGCAAGCTAGTGGCCCCACTACTGTCTCCAGCATAACCCAACCCAAGTCTAATCTACTAAAAACCTCGTTCCATAACCCTCAAGCTACCTTACAATGTAGTAGAAGATGATCCACAGATTTTCCCTCCTTTCTGCACATACTACACCAATCTAGAATGATCACCCTTTGTTTTCTCAAATTGTCGGTTGTGAGGATCTTGCCCAAGGCAGCAGACCACACAAAGAAAGCTGCTTTGAGAGGCTCCTTGTGTTTTCAAAGCCTTTTCCATGGAAACTGAGAAGGATGCCCTTGTGTTAGAGACTTGTAAAATGCTCATACCGAAAACATGCCTTTACCTGAGGGTATCCACCACAACAAATCTTTTTTGATAAGTAAGAAGTAATTGCATTGATAAAAATAAGCATAACCCAAGTACACTGGAGGTATACATGTGAGTACACCATTTAAGCACTAGAAACTATTACAAGAAAGTCTTGGAAGCTGAGACCATTTAGCTCTAAAGCAATGGCCCAGATAAATAAAGTCCTCCAAAAAAATCTCCTAAATTCCTTCGAGGATCGTTCTTGATCCTCAAAAGATCTATCATTTCTTTCTCTCCAAATACACCAAAAAATATAAATAGGAACCATATTTCACACTGCTACAATCTGTGATGTCCCTGTGATCCCTCTCCAGCTAGCTAGTAGTTCCACCACCCTTCCCGGCATTACCCAAGTTAGTCCCATGCTGCTAAAAAAGTAATTCCATATTTCTTTTGCGAAATCACAATGTAAGAGTAAGTGGTCTACCGTTTCCCCACTATTTCTGCACATACAACACCAGTCCATCATTATAAGTCCCCGCATTCTTAGATTATCAATGGTGAGGATCTTCCCTAGGGCTGCTGTCCAAACAAAGAACACAGCCTTTGGAGGTGCTTTACTCCTCCATATGTTCCTCCACAACTTGGGCCTAGTTTGAGCTGAAAGTGTGTCATAGAAAGAGTGTACCAAGAATTTCCTATTCTTAGAAGGTCTCCATTCCATCTTGTCTTCAGCTGGAACCCCAATGGAGATGTTATACAGTCGGTTGAAGAACTCCCCCAGCACACTCACTTCCCAATCTTGAGCTTCTCTAGTGAGATTGATATTCCATACCTGAGAACCATGACTAATTGTCCTCACATCAGCCACCATAACTTCCTTAATTCTTGCAATTCTGTAAATATTAGGATAAGCATCCTTAAGAGCCATATCTTCCACCCACACGTCATCCCAAAAGCTAATTCTGCTGCCTTCCCCTAAACACAGCCTAGTGTTACCCGAATACTCCCCCACCCTTGCCTTATGTACTTCCACAACCCGTCCCCATAAGCCCCTCTCCCCTTATTAGAGCACCAACCCCCCCTTGCACTCCCATACTTTGCATCAATCACCTCTTTCCATAAGGCTTCCGTCTCTTGATTATACCTCCACAACCATTTCCCTAACAAAGTCTTATTAAAGATCCTAACATTACAAACCCCCAACCCACCATCTCTCAAAGGGGTACACACTCTCTCCCAACCAACTAGATGAAATTTAAACTCATCACCTAGACCACTTCACAAAAAATCACGTTGGAGCTTCTCTATCCTAGATGCAATGCTTGCCGGAAGGGGGAATAATGACAAGAAGTATGTGGGAAGGTTAGATAGAGTGCTCTTTATAAGTGTGATCCGCCCTCCTTTTGATAAATATAACCTTTTCCACCCAGCCAACCTGTGCTTTAATTTCTCTACCACCTCCTCCCATACTGTCTTGGCTTTGAAAGTTGCTCCCAACGGAAGACCAAGACACTTCAATGGCAGCAAAGAGACCACACATCCCAATATGTTGGCCATTCCACTAATGTTTCTTACCTCCCCCACCGCAACCATCTCTGTTTTAGCAAGGTTTATCTTTAATCTGGATACCGCTTCAAAACATAGTAAGATGGCCTTCAGGGATTGAATATGTCCGGCCTTATCCTCACAAAACAGCAGTGTGTCATCTGCAAACAAAAAATGAGAAATAGTGGTGGAGCCATGGTTTACAACCCCCGCTGAAAATCTTGAAAAAAAGCACCCCTCTACAGTAGCTGATATCATTCTACTAAGAGTCTCCATCACCAAAATAAATAAGAGTGGTGATAGTGGATTACCTTGTCGTAGCCCCCACAAACTATTAAAGAAATCCACAGGATCCCCATTTACCAAAACTGAGAAACTGGCCATTGACACAATGCATCATCCACCGCTGCCATCTTTCCCCAAAGCCACATCTTCTTAACAAATAAAATAGAAAGTTCCAGTTGACATGGTCATAGGCCTTCTCCATATCCAGTTTACATAAAATACCCGGTACTCCCGACTTACTATTGTCCAAGCATTCATTAGCTATTAGAACTAAATCCAATATCTGTCTACCTCTCACAAATGCATTTTGGGACTTAGAAATAAGCGTATCCATAACTGTGCTCATCCTAATGGCAAGGACCTTGGCAATTATCTTGTACATACTGCCAACTAGGCTAATAGGCCTGAAATCTTGTGCCTCTATTGCACCTACTTTTTTAGGGATAAGTGCAATAAAAGTAGCATTTAAAATTTTCTCAAATTTTCCAAACGAGAAAAATTCATTAAAGACCTGCATAACCTCCCCTCCCACCACCTCCCAACAAGTCTAGTAAAATGCCATAGTAAAGCCATCCGGGCCAGGCGCTTTATCCTTATTTATTTTCCTGATTATTTGTAGTACATCTTCCTCTTCAAATGGTCTCTCTAACCATCCCATACTGTTTTGATCAATGGCCTTAAAAGCTAGACCATCTACTTTTGGTCTCCAAGCAAAAGGTTCTGTCAACAATTGTTCTATGTGACTAGCAACATGTTCTTTAATTACTATTTGGTCTGATGATAAACCTCCTTCAATAGTCATGGACTCTATGGCATTAAACCTTCTATGTGAGTTTGTGACTCGATGGAAAAACTTGGTACATTTATCCCCCTCCCTAAGCCATAATGCCCTAGACTTTTGTCTCCACGAGATCTCCTCCATTAATATCAACCTCTCTACCTCTGAGACAACTTGGCTTTTGCATTCATTCTCATCTTCTATGCCCTCCAAGCTTTGCAATTCTAGTAGGAGATTCTTTTTTTGTGTGGTGACTCGGTTTCGAATGTGCTTCCAATTATAGAAGTGTCAAGTTGTATCAAGGATAAGTCCAAGATCGTATTCCACAGGGACAATAGGTTATCAAAGCATATAAGGGATTTGTGAGTAACAAATGAATCGAGTATGAGAGATGAAAATAAAATTAAAATGCTATGCAAAAAATAATCAAAGTTGAAATTAGAGTTTCTAATCAAAAAGGCAAATTAACAAACACTTGGGTTGGGTTTGAGATTCTTTTTATTTCGGATTCTAGATAATTTCTCGATTAACAATCCAGTCAAGGTATTGATATTCGGAAGATAAGAAATTAAGCTCAAGTTTTTGCAATATTTTCTCAAGAAATTCTCTAATTTACTAGCCAAACTTATATTTATAATCAATCGAAAGAAGCCTTGATAATTTCAAGCTTTTGTTGTGCCTTACGTCAACAACAAAACAAGAGCAAGAGCCGCAATCTATTTTCAATCCGACTAGTAATTTAGTGAAATCAACATTAAACAACAAAATATTGCATCAAACTAGAATCTAAAATAAATTAAATCTCATTCCACAACCCAAGCTTTAGAAATTAGTTACACATGATATTTTTAGTAACAAAAATAAATCTAAGTGAAGTCATGATAAAATCTGTAAAATAAATAAATAAAACAAATAAAACCAAGAACTCTATGCCGGCTCAACTAAGAACTTAGGAAAGAAAACTGGGCAACTAAAAAAATAATAAAACTGAAAATGAATCCTCTGAAATAATAACTGAAAAACACTAAAACGTAAAGCAAAAAAAATGAATCCGACTCTTCAAATTAAAAGCTGCCAACGTAAACAAAAAGATAAGAAAAAATGAAGATAAAATAAATTCTAGCCGTACTTAAGTTCTAAAATAACAAGAACGAAAAGAAAACAAAAGAAAAACAAGCCGCCCAAAGGAAAAAAAAAACTGAAAGCAGAAAAAAAATAAAACTCTTGGTTCTGTCTGCCCCAAAGAAAAGAAAAACAAGTATATCTCCCTCCTCGCTTCCTCTCCTTGGTTTTATATGGTTTTCAACCTTATAGCCAACTCAAAAAAGTAACAAAACAAAAAAAGAAAAAAAATCTGGAGCCCGTTCCATGTGCTTTCCATCCGTGAGTTCCAGCTTTTTTTTTCTGCATGTGTAGTGCTTCTTCCGTGAGTTGCTGTTGAGTTTTTGGTTTGTTTTGTTGCATGTGTGCTGTCCGAGTGCTGCATGTGTGTTTGAGTGGCTTTCCATCATCATTTTCTGGTTGCTTTATTTTTCCTGCATGTGCTTGCTTCTCTGGTTGCTGTTTCTATCCGTGAATGATGCTGTCATTCTACTGCATATGCTGAGCTTTCTGCATTGAGTTTCTGTTGTGATTTCTGCATGTGCTCGTGAGTGGCATTTTTTTATTTTCTGCATGTGCTTCTTCCCTTTTTTTTTCTGCATGTGTGAGTTGTTGCATTGAGGTACCAAGTTGATGGTTTCTGCATGAGTGTTCTTCTGCCATGGGTTGCTGTCCACGTTGCTTTCCTTTTGATGCATGTGTTCGTGAGCTGCAAGTTTCACTTTCTGCATGTGCTTCTTCATTTTCTGCATGTGCATGTGTCTTCCGTGAGTTTCCTTTTTGTTTTCCTGCATGTGCTTGTTCTCATTTCTATTTTCTGCGTTGAGGTTTGCAACTTTTTGCATGTGTTGTCCATGAGTTGCTAAGTGCTCGGTGGGAATTCTGCATGTGTGCCGTGAGCTGCATGTGTAAGCTGCTGCTGTCCAGGTTTGCTGCATGTGTGAGCTTTCTTCTCATTTTCTGGTTGCTTTATTTTTCTGCATGTGAAGTAAGCTTTCTGCATGTGTGCTGAGTTGCTGTTTCCATTCCGTAAAACCTGTTTTGTGTGTTGTCCGAGTGTTTTCCTGCATGTGTGCGTGAGCTGTGTGAGTTGCTTCCCTTTATTTTCTGCATGTGCTTTCAAGGCGTGAGTTCCATCTTGTGTTCCCTTCATTTATTTCTTTCACTTGCTTTTATCTTCATAGAATTTTTCAGCTATGTAGGCAATGGCTTCACTCCTGGACACCGACCAAGATTCAAATATAAGTTTTACGTAAGCATTAGTCGGCCCCACATCAAAATGCATGCATCTATGTTTAATTAGGGGTAATATCTTATTTCGCATGTCAAATAAAATTAAGTCACATTATTTAATTAATACTCTTATTTTAACTCATAAAGCACTTTTAACTCAAGATATTTAAGAGTATTAATACCACATAATTGACCATTTATCATGTGGTTACATTACCAAATACCTATTCATTCCATATCTTCAAATCCACTTTCAAAGCTTTCAACTTTCCAGCGAATACCTTGCTGGGAGTGCCCTCTAGTTGATATGAATTCCACCATTTCCTAACCAATTCCACAAACCCCTCCGTTTTTAACCACATATTTTCAAATTTGAACGGTCTTCACCCCCCTGGAATTCCTCCACAATCTAACACTATGGGGAAGTGATCAGAGCATACAAAATTTTTAAAAGAACATCCCACCGAGTATTTTCTCACAAATTCATCAATGTTCTCCACTACCCTCTTGTCCCACATAACCAAAATTCCACCCGAAGCCCCATTTGATGGTAGATATGACCATCCTATATGATGACAACTCCAAATACTCCGGATAGTTCTTCTTGTAATAAGCTTCAGCTTTATTTCCTGTAAACAAATATTGTCCATCTTCCATTGTCTTAACAAGGATCTTTTCCAGAGGCGTTTATTAATCTCATTCAACCCCCTAACATTCCAACTCAGAATTTTGGGCTTCATTAATCAACTCAGAATTGTCAGTGTGAATGATAGGTTGAAAGAATTGCAGTGACCCCAGTAAGAACTGTAAATGCACTGTATAGCCAAATGACCATGGTGACCACAGTAAGAACTGTAAATGCATTGTATAGCCAAAAAGACTACAGTGGCCCCAGTAAGAATTGTAAATGCACTGATGGAACAAGAAAAATGGACTGTAATGGTCTCATATGAACCATCTTTGTAGACTGACCCAACAGGTTACTGTAGTCTGGCTGTCTTTGTAGACTGGCCCAACAGGTTGCTATGGCCTGGGTAGCTATCCTTGTAGACTGGCCCAAAAGGTTACTGCGGTTTTAGTAGGTTATGTCTTTACATATGATTAGGACTAGAAGACTACTTAAGATAGTGGGAGTATGTTTGAGATTTATGATGATAAATTCTCCCATATTTTTAAAAAATAATTTGCGCGGGAATTAGGTTAGAAATTTAATAATTGGATATTGTGGCGCAAAAGATGATTATGAAGCCCAGCGATTTTTCGATCTTGCGACATGTCTAAATTATTCTTTTTCTATCTTGAAAGGATGCGGCAGATTTCTTAGGTGTGTGTATAATATCCCTTCTTTGCGTATTGTAGTGATATGGCATCCAAGACTATAGTTGCCGACTTAAACAAAGGGGAGAAATTAGATGGGGAAAACTATGACATATGGCATCGCAAGATCCAATATGTCTTAGATGAGCAAGAGGTCTTGGAGGCCTTGTCTCACACCCTTACTGTGCCCGTGGAAGGGACCTTAGAACAACATAAGATAGATCAACAAGCCTATACTCAATGGGCTAAGAAAAATCGGTGCACGCACATAATAATGTTAAGCAGCATGCACAATGATCTAATGTGTGAGTTCGAGGTCTATGACACTGCCCAAAGCATGTGGGAGGCTTTAAAATTGAAGTTTGGTGGAACTTCAGCCACTAGGTTGCGTGGATTAACCATGAGGTTCAACTCCTATAAGATGCGCTCTGACCACACGATGAAGCAGCATCTTAGGGCTATGTCAACTATGATCCGCGAACTTAGGTCGGCAGGAAACAACCTGACGGATGAACAACAAGTCCAGGCAGTGATAAGGTCACTACCAAATTCTTGGGAGAATATGAGCCAGAACCTGACGCATAACGAGAACATTAAAGACTTTGATGATGTCTCGCGTCACTTGGAATTGGAGGCTGATCGCCTAGAGGCTGCTAAGCCCAATCATACAGCCTATGTGGCTAATGCTAGTTCGCGCAAGGCATCAAGGCCTAAGCGCAAGAAGTCCAAGATTGGAGTAGCTACTGGACAAATTAGAAAAATGTTAGGAACTTCTCAGCGCACCAAGAGGGGCAAGCGTGGGAAGAACAAGTCAAAATTAGAGTGCTTCAACTGCGGAAAGACTGGCCACTTCGCTCGTGACTGCATTGAGCCAAAGAAGGTACACTCTGACTTTTCTCGCATTGTTTTTGTAACTAGCCATGTGATGGTTGCTCACTCCTATCCATTGTGGACTGTTGATTCAGGAGCGACCGAGCACATAGCGCGAGACAGAGTCGGATTTGTGAAGTATCACCGGATTCCAATTGGGAGCCGTGATATCAAGGTGGGGAATGGAGCTAGCGTGGAGGTACTAGGACTTGGTACCTACAAGCTGGACTTGTGGGGTGGACACACTCTTTTCCTCCACAATGTGCTATACGCTCCCGAGATCCGACGAAACTTACTTTCTGTTGTTACTCTATTAAAACTTGGCTTTCGGATTGTTTTTGAAAACAATTATGTTTCCTTTTATTTGAGCCATGTGTTTTATGGCAAAGCTTTTCTGCAAGACGATTTTATGATATTGGATTTGGTTTATTCTAATATAAATGAATCTATTGCTTTTCTTTCTTCATCTATTGATAATTTGGATTCACATACATGGCATGCTAGGCTTGGCCATATAGGACAAGATAGAATGACTCGGTTAGCTAGAGAAGGCCTAATAGGCAATCTCGCTAGGGTCATCTTGCCCACTGTAAACATTGTCTAGTGGGAAAAGCTAAGAGAAAACCATTTGGAAAACCCATTAGGGCATCTTTTCCACTGTAATTAGTCCACTCAGACATCTGTGGTCCAATGAGTGTGAGGGCAAGACTTGGAGGTGTCTACTTCATCACTTTTATAGATGATTTTTCACGTTACGGTCATGTCTACTTAATCTCCCATAAGTCTGAAGCATTGGAATGCTTTAGACAATATCTAAGAATGGTTGAGAATCAGTTAGACAAGAGTTTAAAAACTCTAAGAACTGACTGAGGACGAGAATATCTCTCTGAGCAATTTAAAAGGCTCTGTGATGAAAAAGGAATCAAAAGACAGTTAACGATGCCGAGTACGCCGCAACAAAATGGTGTGGCGGAAAGGAGAAATCAAACACTGCTTGAGATGGTTAGGTCAATGATGGCACAAGCAAACCTACCAATTTCTTTTTAGGGGGATGCACTTTTGACTGCTGCCTACATTCTTAACCGAGTGCCCTCCAAATCAGTAACTTCCACCCCATATGAACTATGGACCGGCGAGAAACCCAATTTGAGTAACTTGCGGCCATAGGGTTCAACAGGTTTTGTTCATGATCTTTCTCATAAGTATGGGAAATTAGGCCCTAGAGGAAAGAAGTGTATCTTTATAAGGTACTCAGAACACTCTAAAGGGTATGTGTTAATAGGTGAACAAACTGATGGAAGTGTAACTGAAATTGAATCACGAGATGTGGACTTCATTGAAAATGAATTTCCAAGTAGAGGTGACGTTGATAGGAGTTTAGAACTTCATGAGATTATGGAACAAGAGGAAAGTGCTCCAAGGAATTTAGTTGAGAATGAGGAAGAAATTCTTCAAGCTCCTACAAATAAGGACTTAAATCAGAGTGGGAGCACACCACTTGTCAATCAATCACAACAACCTCAGCCGCGTAGAAGCACACGTGAAAGTATTCCTCGTCATCATTTTGAGATTGAAGGGGAAGCTTTTATGGTAGCTCCGCATGATGATGATGAGCCTAGGAAAATTCATGAGGCTCTCTCATCTTCTACTAAAGATGAGTGGATGAAAGCTCTTAATGATGAAATTGAGTATATGAAAACTAACCAGGTCTGGGATCTGGTTGATCTACCGATAGGGCGTAAGACTATTGGGAACAAATGGGTGCTTAAAGTCAAACGCAAGTCGGATGGATCGATAGATAAGTACAAAGCTCGCTTAGTGGCGAAAGGATATACCCAACAGGAGGGTATAAACTATGAAGAAACATTTTCACCAGTCGTGAGGTTTGCTTCAATTCGCCTGATTCTAGCTATAGTAGCAAACATGGATTTGGAACTCTACCAAATGGATGTTAAGACAGCATTTCTCAATGGAGAACTAGATGAGGAGATCTATATGGATCAACCAACGGGTTTTGTGGTCAAAGGTCAAGAGCGCAAAGTGTGCAAGCTCAAACAATCTATATATGGCCTAAAACAATTATTTAGGCAATGGTACCTCAGATTCCATCGAGCCGTTCTTTCGAATGGGTTTACGACGATCACAGGGGACCATTGTGTCTATGTCAAAAGATCCAAGAAGAGTTTCATTATGTTGTCATTATATGTTGACGACATACTACTAGCTGGAAATGATAAAGGGTTGATAGTCGCCACAAAAGAGTGGTTATCCTTCAATTTTGAGATGAAGGATATGGGTGAGGCAGAATACATTCTGGGAGTTAAGATCTACAGAGATCGCTCAAAGAGAATATTGTGTTTGTCCCAACAGACTTACATAAAGAAAGTTCTCGAACGCTTTCTAATGAGTGAATGTAAACCCATTGACACCCCTGTTACAAAAAGCGAGAACTTATCTAAGGAGTTGTGTCCTAAGACTCAAAGAGAAAAGGAAAAGATGGCCCATGTCCCTTATGCTAATGCTGTGGGTAGTCTGATGTACGCAATGATGTGTACTCGGCCTGATATGTCGTTTTAGTGGGAACGAAAATGAGGTCCAATGAAGGGACTATGCATGGGTTACCCCACAACCTATATAGCCTGTGGTTAGCCAGATGTGAGATTCTCTTTGATGCCTTGGAGGCGAGCAAATGGAGGAACTCGGGTTATACGCTTAAGCAGCGACTAGACTAAGATCTGTACGGTGTTGATATAGACATATGCTCTTTAAGAATAAGAAATCCACCATAGCATGTATTTCATACTACAATGTGCTTATTCGACCAAATGAGTAAGTGAATAAAAGGTTTCCCTCTTTATCATTGTGTGAGTCTCATTTTTAAATGTCCTTTACTTTTGACTATGTCACGAGATGGAGGTTGTGATATCTGCTACTTTGGCATGTTGTCTATGGCCATGATTAATACGGTCTAAAGAGGCATTGCTGGGAAAGCGGTTCGACCAAAGTTGAATGATATGAGTGCAAAGGGAAGATTTTTTGATATCGCATCTTCGATAGTGTTTGCTGACGTCAAACTATGACGCTACATATTGGTAGCGACTAAGGTTGTGAACATATTGAAATGATTTGCAGTGAGTCAAGCATTGTTATGAGTTTTCTGAACTCAAGAGGGTTTTGAAAATGCTTGATCTGATGCGATCGAAAGAGTCTAGGACATGACCAGACACTTTAGGGATGTTACTATGCTAGTCTTCTCTGGGAGAGATTTAATGTATGTACTCCAGCCTTTCTAAAGATATTCTTGGTGGTCGCACGGCCTATTTACTTGTGTGAACAAGATTGAGAATATTAGAGAGATGCAGACCTGGGGTCATGCCCACTGTGTGCGAGTGGGAGATGTTAAATGGAGGGGGCGCCCACGTGGGCAGACCCCCCTCCCCCTTCCTTGCCGTGCATTAGCTGCAAGTAACGCATGGCTTTTAAGCCATGCGTTACAACGGCAGCTTATAAAACGCATGGCTTTAAGCCATGCGTTACTGCATAATAAAGGCTAGCCTTTAAGGCCAGCCGTGTAGGAGGGCTATATATAGCCCCCCTCCTTTTTGATTCTGGTGCATCAATCACAAGAGTGAAAATCTCTCTCTCACTTATTCTCTCTTGAAATAGTTTATAGGCTGTGGATTTGTTAAGTGTTACTCTAGTTTTATAACTACGTAGTACACTTTACCACTAAGAGAAAACGCTTGATTTTTGTCGCGCTAGAGAAACTTGTGGAGCATTTCTTTAAGCTGAGCTTGAGGTACTTTCCGCTGCATTTTTTTCTAACACTTTATATATATATATATAAGTAGAACTTTATAGATAGGATTAGGACTAAACCAAGCACACAGGAAGTACATGAAGAAAATGTCTAAGTACCATTAAGCACTAGAGAAGGATACAAATAAATCATGAAAATAATCCTCATTACAGTTTGATAACAAAACCACATTAGCATTAAGCACTAAGTACCATTAAGATAGGATTAGAACTTTTATGACAGGAAGTATATGCAGAAAATGCATATACTTTATAGATATATATATATATATCTATAAAGTATTAAGCATTAAGCACTAAGTATATGCAGGAATAGAACTTTAAGAAGTATATAAAGGCATAGAACTTTTATGCCTTTATATATATATATATAAGTAAAACTTTATAGATAGGATTAGGACTAAAACAAGCACACAGGAAGTATATGCAGAAAATGTCTAAGCACCATTAAGCACTAAAGAAGGATATAAACAAATCATGAAAACAATCCTCATTACAACTAAAGACCGAAGCCCAAGAAAATAGAATGCCAAAAATTTTGTAAATGACAAAGCTGGAATATAATGTGTATATGACAGGAAAAAAAATTTTATTACAGTATTTCTGATTTAACTACTTATGGCTCTAAGGTATAAAATATAATCGATTAATGCAACACTTGGGTAGCAGATAAATACAGGGCAAAATAAAACGTTTTAACAAGATCTATTGAGTTTTTAAGAAGCTCTGAATACCAAACAAAACAAACATCCTAAAAATTAGAAGTACCAGACGAACCCCTAAACACAAAGCACCTGGGAAGGGAACAGGCCGGGCATGGAAGGTATGTATAGAAAGGACTGTTTGTCCCAAACCCATATAGACCTTTCAAGTCTTTTAGGCTGACCAGAACACAACTAATAATGGAACATAATTATCTTGTGAAAGAAGTCCAACACAAGCAGAGCAGGTAAGAAACTTACCGATTAATCTTTCACAAACTCTCTCAATGTAAAATCTCACAATCACGTACACATGCAAAATCCTAGAGTAACCATATTGTGAGAAGAAAAATCTGTGCTTTCATGTGCTATGGAGAGAGTGAGAGATAGAGAGAAAGATTCAAAGAAAGCCAAAGTATTTCATCCAAACCTACTCATAAATCGGTACACGTAAAGGAAAAAAATTTCTAATGTACCTCAATCGTGAGAGCAAAGCTTGAAGAAGAAGACAACGGATGATTGGCAATGGAGTCGAGAAGCAAGTCAAGGAGCGATGGAAGGTTCTGGTTTTGTCTTTCGCGCCAAGCAAAGAGAAACCATGGGAATGATGAACGAGGGAGAGGGGTCTAAAATGAAATAAAGGAAACTTGAATAATAAGGGAGAAAATCAACGCACAGAGGAAAGAGAAATGAATTAAAAACGTTTACATTTCTGAACAGCTTCCTCTACATGTAGAGTGAACACTATAGTAGAATGTAAAACATTTTTAAAATACAACATCCGATGGAGGCCTTTCTTGAGCACTTTTCTTTATATTTTAAAGAAATATCTATTTCACAATAACCAATGGGAGTGCTCTAAGTAGTTTTTCATGACACTTCCTTCATATTAATTTTTTGTCTTAAAATTTTATGTTATATTAATTTTAAAATTCATATGTTATAACACATGTTATAACTTATATTAAGATAAATAAAATTAGTTTTATGTTATATAAGATATTATATTAATGCTATATTATTAGATTATTTGACATGAATAATTAGCAATTTAGCATATAATATATATAATACAATATAAAAAATTATATATAATTTTTTATATAAAAGATCTTTCATATATGATATAAAAAATAAAATAAATTATACATATATGAACCAGTCCAATGTTATAAAAAGCAAACCAGAGTCGATTCGATTTTGAACTGGTTTTGTAAAATTGGAACCAGTACCGTTCACTGGTTTTTGTTTTTGTTTTTTTCCAGCCCTACAATGAGCTGTTGTTTGGTGGATGACTCACTCAAAAATGAGTAGCACTAAAGTTATCCCAAGTGCAGGAGGATGTCATGTAATAATTAGGAATAAATTCCTAAATCGTCTCCTCAGGGAAAGTTACTTAAAAATCAAACTCGTTGAAAAATGTGAAAAACTTCACAAAGAGAAAATAAAATGATGGTATGTGCAATGGATGGAAGAGGGTACTAGTCATGGACTAGATTCATGTTTTTAGATTTTTATTGTCAGGTTGAAAAGTAAATGACTCATAGATTAAACTCAGAAATTAATAAGACTAAATTAAGAATTAAACTAGAATAGAAAGTAATTGACAAAACATGCATAGAAAATTGAAAAGCCCCAAAATCAATGTTCTAGGGTTCATCATTGTATTCAAATCACATATTCTCAAATTAAACCACAGTAATTGTAATCACTACTAAAATTAAAGCTTAACGAAATGAGAAAAATAAATAACATGAACTAAATGAAATACAATTAAATTACTCAAATGTCTAAATCAAAAATCTCCAAAATAATTCAGACTAAAAATTGAAATGAAATAGCAAGTAGGGAATTAAAAAGATCAAGCTAATTGAATGGAGATGAAGATTCGAAGCGGTGAAGGAGGCTGAGCTGCAGTAGCAATTGAACCCCTCAAGGAGTTCTTCAATCTGCTGCAGTGTGAGTGAATGATCCAGTGGAAATTGTGTAGCTACGTGAATGATCGATTGTATGAATCCTTCTCTCCGAATCTGAATGAAAATCAATGGAAAAATAAATTCTAAGTGTTTCTCTAATCAAAACCAGAGTTTTCCAAGGCCAAGAGTCGGCCATAAGATGTAAAAAATCATTTATATACTCTGACGGCGGAATAAACCATAATCTGTAAAATACAATATTCGCTCGAGCGGAGTGTCGAGCGAACATCGAGCGTTCGACTCTGCCTAATTTTGCTCAAGCGGAGGGTCGAGTGAACATCAAGCATTCAACTCTGCCTGATTTCGCTCGAGTGGCCAAAAGCCTTCGCTCGAGCGATATCCTTTCCCGCACACCCGCTTGAGCCCACTGTCGAGCGGGAGTCGAGCATTTGAATCTACCTGACTTCGCTCGAGCGGCCAGAAGCCGCCGCTCGAGTGATATGTACCATAATCCATAGTAATCAAAAGTTGGTAAAATTTAAGCAAAAATTCATGCTTTTAATCAATTAAAATCACAACTTGTATTCATTCATTTTTCCATATATAACCAATGATAAAGTAATGAAAGAATTAATATATATTGGTTCCAAAAGCATTAAAAATGCAATAATTCAACTCAATCAGTGGATGGATCTACTACTCACAATGGCTTGAGCTAGGGCTAGGCTGCAGTGGAAGGGAGCCTGCATGGCTTGGTATGGCGGAGGCCCATCTATGGAAGAGGTGCCTAATGGTGTGGCGTACAAGGCTAGTGGTGGCACTAGATGATTGTGGAGGCTATAATGGTTCTAGTTAAGCAGTGGTGCTTGACAACTTGCTATGGAGGAGATCACAACTGCTACTTGTTGGGTTGTGTGTTGATGTGTGCTATGGGACTTGGTTGCCATGGAGTGGCGTTGTAGATGGTGGTTAGCAAATCGCCAGGTGCAGCTAGTGGTGCTATGCTAAGGTGCAGAGGGCTTGCTTTGTTTTGGTTAGCTCACAACGTTAAAGAGGAGACATCAGTGCCACTTGTCAACTTGGGTGTGGCCTTCTTATCGTGCATGGGGTGGTCAGCGTGGTGGAACCTGTGATGGTGATGTGCCATGAAAAAGGGTTGGGGCAATGAGAGGAGCTATCGAGAAGGGGAGAAGCCAAGCTGGGGGAGAGGGTTTTTATGAGATGGGTGAGGCCAAGAGGGAGGAAAGGGTAGTTGTCAACGAGGCGTGGCAGCGGAGGCGATGCTGTCAATGCCAGAGTGGCTGGCTTGCAAACAGGGGTGGCTAGGGGGTCATAAGTGGGGGACAATGCAAGTGGGGGGAAGAGGGAGAAGGAAAAGAAAGAGAGGGAAAGAGAATGTGGAACTAGGGTTTTTGTCCCAAAACAACATAGTTTTGGGCCATAGGGTTTTGTTCCAAAGTGAAGTAGTTTTGATCATTCCCCTTTGGTTGGGCTGAGCTATCTTAAGGGTTGGGTTATTCTCCTAAGACTTTGGGCTTTTTTGTAGGCTGGGCTTCAAATCACATAAAGGCTAAGTTTAATCTAAAGGCTAAAATAAAACATAAGGAATTAAATAGAAATAAGAGAGAGGAAAACAAGATAAAAAGGAATTGGACTAAAGTTAAAATCCAACTTTGTTTTTCTTATTCCCAAAAATAATATTTCTCATCATAAAGTAAAATGATGAGTTTTAGTAAATATTTGTAAGAGAAATACATCTATCGAAATACATAGAATTTTTTACATAAAACAAATGATGAATCTTAATAAATATTTCTAAGGAAATAAAACCATATAATTTAATGATTTTCTAAAAAAATCTATTTAAATAACACAAAAAATACCCCATTTAAATATTTTTGGGCCTTTTAAAATATTTGGATGATTTTAAGACACTTGGCTCAATTTAAAATCATCCACTAGATTTAAAATAAATATTCAAGATAAAGATTTTTAGGTAAGGCTCATGACAAACCCGAAAGGAAAAGAAGCGGTTAGTCACATGCTGGAATGAGTGCCTTTGTTGGCTTGGCTTCTTTCATAATGAACCAAGCAAGAAGATCAAAGGTGTACTTAGATTGAGATAGCAAAATGCCATTAGATAGAGGTTGAGCATGAATACCAAAGGAAAAAGCTGATGGGACAAACATCTTTTGTAGGTGATCAAGTTGGTCATGGTAGAGATATTCTTTCCTGTGAGGATGATATCATATACATAGATCAAAAGAAACATAACGTTATATTGATGAAAAAAGAAAAAGGAGTAATCCAGTTTGGACTCATGGAAGCCGAGAGTAAGGAATGTGGTAGCAAGCTCATTGAACTAGGCTTAATTTACCTGTTTAAGGCCATAGATGAATTTTTGAAGTTTGCAAACATGGTTAGGATATTGTGTGTCAACAAAACCATGTGGTTGCTCCATGTATACCTCCTCTCCATGAATGCCATGAAGGAAAGCATTAGAGACATTAAGTTCTCTCAAGTACCATTTGAAATGTATAACAATGGCCAATATGCTTCTGATGGTGGAAGTTTGACTACTGGACTGAATGTTTCAATGTAGTCTATTCCATCTTTTTGTTCATATCCCTTATCTACAAGTCTTGCATTGAATCTGTCAAGGGACTCGTCAGCTTTTTGCTTGATTTTGAACACCCACTTGTTGTGGATCATGTTCTTGTGAGAGGCTTTCAGGCACAAAGTCCAATTATGGTTGGTCTAGAGAACATCAAACTCTTCTTTCATGACTCAAGTCCCTTAGGCAGATTTGATGGCCTTTGAGAAAAGGGAGGGTGTAGCTGGAAGAGTAGTGTTAGAGGCCATGGAGTGCAAGGCCATTGGAGATGTTTAGTGCTAGAGTAAAGCTTGTAATCTGAGAAGTTTTTAGGTCTACGAGAGCCATCAATAGACCTGGTGCTCATTTGATGCCTAGTAGCTACTGCAAGTCAAGAGAAGGTGCAATAGAGGTTGTTGGTTCCTCTGCTATGGTGTGGTTCTGGGTTGGAAGTGGGAGAGAAATTGTCTTGGGTGGTGGAGAGTTGGGTGGAATAGGTGAAAGCCTACTGTTAAGTGAAGTATCAGGGCCTTGTGAGGTTGAAGTGTGGTGTAAATGTGAGCTGACAACAAGTGTTTGTGAAGTACTAACCTGTAGAGGAGACAGATGTCCTGTAGAGGACATTGGTAGAGATGAATTCCAATCTTGAGCAAGGAATGAATGCTCATCCAATATTACATTTTGACGGATGATAACTTTTCCAGACATTAGATCAAGGCACCTATAACCTCGGTAGTTGGAACAATAACCTAAGAAGTTGCATTTTTTGGACATGTACATGAGTTTGTGAGTGTTGAAGGGCTTAAGAAGAGGGTAGCAGGTACAACAAAAGACTTTTAGTGAAGATTAGTCAGAAACATTGTGGAGTAGTTTGAAGTAGGGATATTTATTATCCAATATTGGACTGAGAAATCGATTTATAAGATATACAAAGGTGTTAAAGGCATCAACCCTGTAGGTGTTTGGAAGTTTAGATTGTGTTACGAGAGCAAGTCTCATTTCTACTATATGTCTGTGTTTTCTCTCAACCAGCCCGTTTTGTTGAGTAGTGTATGGGCAAGAAATGCAATGAGTTATAACATAGGAAGTAAGGAAGCTTTTGAATTGAGCAGGGTTGAATTCACTTCCACCATTTGATTGAAAAGTTTTGATTTTCTTGGACAATATGTTTTCATCTAGGCACTTGAATTTGACAAAACACTCGAATATTTCAAATTTGGTTTTAAAACGATAAATCCAAGTGAATCTTGAAAACTTATTAATAAACACTACATAGTATTTAAAACCAGTAGTAGAAATAACAGGAAAAGTCCATAAATCATAATGTATTATTTCCAAGGGTTCCATGGTCATTATTAGAAACTGAGAATGGGGGAGTTTTGAACTTTGCCAATTGACAAGCCTCACACATTGTTACATGCTTAGAAGGCTCAATAACAGGAAGGTGTGTATATTTTTTCAGCTTCTCTAATATTAGAGGTGTTGGATGTCCTAACTTACTGTGCTAAACAGTAGCATTGGATGAGACTCCAAGAAAAGCAGTAAATTTTCTAGCTTGAAAGAAAAATAGAATAGATTCAATTTCTACTTTGTCCTTGCATAAGAATCCATCCTGTGAGGTTGTCCTTCACAAAAAAATAAATAAATAAAGAGTGTCATTTAGCTTAAATCGGCAACCAATATCAAATTGGCTGCTACATTTAGACAGTGAAGAATATGATTAAGTTTAAAAGGTTTGTGAAAGTGAAAGAATGATGAGGAACTAGTGATTAGAATGGATAAACCTTAACCATTTCCTATGGCTACATCTTCATCACCCTTGAAAGCTCTTGGAAGGTGAGATTCTCCAAGACAACAGTGACATGGTTATTAGTTCCACTATCAGAAAACCAAGGTGTTTCATTAGAGCAATAGCAACTGCATTGGTTCTTGTAGCCATTGTTGCCAACTAAGAGGGATGATGTCTTCTTTGATGGGAGAAGTTCATCCTGTGACGCCCCTAGCCCTCATTTGGGATTTGGCGGTGGCTGAAGTGTTGAAACATGCAACACAAGGCTACATACCCCTCGTTAATGACAGTTTACATGCAATGCACTTAGTATAATACTAGTAGTATGCAATAATCGTAGTGGAATAGGTCATTCCATAAAATGTTGTACCTGAATAAAACTAATATCCCAACTTCATTTATAGCTTTAAATCACACTTCATTTAAATGGATTATCAAACTCCTTGTTACACTTTAACAGAAAAAGTATTGTTTTCAAAGACCTCTTACTGATAAGGAAATCATTAAAGCATAATTCTAAATCTTTGCAATCTCCAAGTAAGTCATGACTAATTTCAGTATTCTCTTGAGTTTGAGCTTATCCTTGGCCTTGTTTATCATCCTGACTAGATACTCCTAGTCTTGCTAAAAGTTCTACCATTTCGGGTTGGGAGTAGTAGTAGAAACTACCATAATGAGATTTCAAGAAATTTCAGTAAGTAAACAAACAACATAAAATAGATAACATAGGCATATAAAGGCAAACCATGAAATGAATGCATGGACATGTACTTGGCACAAAACTTAAATCATGCAATTTGACTTTTCCAAAACATATAACGGAGATCCTTTGACTTTTCAATAAAAACATCTTTTTTCTTTGCACATTGAACAATTTATTACAAATCTTTTATTCATTACCTTGTTCACTTCTTGTAACATATGATTTGGATACCTCATGGCTCTTTTATGCACTGTGGGTTTCTCGCTAGTTACTACATCACCTAACATCACACTTGACTGCAGTGACTACGCCATAGTCCTTACTATGCGGCAGTTCGCCATTTCACCTTCACCGCATATAACACATGTGGCACCCACTAGATTTAGATGCTACCCTACTTCGACATCTTTTCCATAAGGATCCATTCAATGTCCGCCGACTGTACTTCATCGACTATCCTTCGGTTTCCTCTCACACTTAACCTTGGAAATGTGCAAAATCTTTGAATGGGTGCCAAGTGGCATGCCTTCATCGTTTGGCCGAATCCCCTTTTCATCTTCCCATAGCTTTGCTTTCCTTCGAAACTCAAAGGTCTCTTGACAAGTGGTGTGTTGAGCTAAAATCTGAAACTCTAATGCCTCTTTGTATCCCTCCTTTATGTCTAGGGTTTAATGGTCTTTTCACTAAAACCCTAATCATCATTGGGAGAGTGGGCGTATGCATGCTTGCCACTTGCTAAGGGCGTGTGTGTTGGTTGGCCACCCATCTCAATTTCCCATAAGATCTTTCCTCTTTCCTAGATACTTGGGGTAGCTTGTGGTGAATATTTCCTAGACATTCTTCCCTCTTCCCTATGAGCATCCTTCTAGAGATCCTAAGTGAGTGACATGTGTCGTTTGCGAGAGAGAGTGGTGTAGTAAAACCAATGGACTAGGGTTTTTGCTTCATCCCATGCGCCTCTTACAATTCTAATCATAGTCATTTTCTAGAAAATCCCTTGCATGAACGACACTTGGCAAAAAAGTGGTTGGAAACTCTTAGGTAGGCGTGAACCCCTTTTGGCCGAAACCCTAATCTCTTGGTAAAATGTGCCTTAGTCTCTTGAGCTCACCTATGCGCCATTTTCCCATGCAAATCTTCTTGGAACTCACATGGCTTTGACAAGTGGCATAAAAAACGTGGGTGGTTGGCCAAGTGACCCTTGTCTTCCATAGGCTCCTCATGATTGTTTTCTTTTAGAAAGTCCTCCTATCCCTCTTCATGTATGACAAGTGTCAAAATCTGGTGCTCCTTTGTCATAGTTAGCATGCTAGGGTTTTGAGATTACTGAAACTCTAAGTCTCTCACCCTTCTTCCCACAATCTGGTCTAGATTCATTGGGCCTTGAGTGTGACATGTGGCCAAATCTTTGGTGTGATGGGCATGTGCCCCATGCCTTTCTAGGGTTTTGAACTCTAGTCCAATGGGCTAGCCCAATTTGATGGCCTTGTTGGGCTTCCCTCATAGGATTAGATGCTCAATGCACCAAGACAAACAAAATAACTAAATAAAGCCCAAGATTTCTAAGTACTTTACACCTCTTGCATAGCCCAAAAATTAACATAAATTGGTGATGAAAAACAAGCAAGGACTTGGCTAAGTTCGGGTTGTCACACTCTAGTAGTTGTTTAAGGCTTGGTGACATATTTTCACATAAATCTGGCAAGGTGCTTTGTGAAGGTTGGACTAATTTCATTCAACTTTGGATGAGTTCATATGCCCTTCTAGTTTCTTAGGTTGGTAGTTGTTCCTGTGTTGTCCAGGGTTCTTACCCCTATAATTGGAGGACTTAGGCTTTTGAGAATAAAGTGAAAAGCTGCTTGACATAAAGCATTGTTGTTGGTGTTGGTTTCCAAGGAGAATCTCATGGTTCAACAACTTATCCTAAAAGTCTTCAAAGGACATCGCAGAGTCTCTAGTAGCAAAATGAAAAAAGGTGATGAAAGTTGTGTAAGCTAGGTTGAGACCTCCCAAGATGTAGGAGATGAGGTCATTATCATCCAATGCATTTCCTGCTGCTTTAATTTGGTCAGCTAAGATCGTGGCGTGACCAAGATATTGAGTACAAGTTTGAGATCCTTAACTCAAGGACTGAAGTTGTCGCTTCAAGTAGGCCACTCTGGACCTAGATTGTGAGGCAAATTGAGTTGCCAATGAAGTCCATACTTGTCTAGAGGTATGTAAGCCATAGACAGATGACAAAACCTTGTCTGGCAAGGTGGCGTCGAACTAGCTGAGAAGGTATTGGTCATTCTTCTACCACAGTAAGAAATTGGGGTCTACCTCTGTAGACACATTCCCTGAATCATTAGGGAGGAATTTTGGTGGGTATTGCCTAGTGCCATCAACTATGCCTATAAGATCATGGTTGCACAACATAGGCAAAAATCGTGATACCCAGTTGAGATAGTTATTGTTGTTTAGCTTGATGGAAATAAAATAAGTAATGCTAGGCAGGGAGAAAAATGAGGAAGAGGAAGACAAGTGAGTAGAGGAAGACATAGTAATAGTTTGGATCAAAGGATCAAATAGATGTTCATCCCTAAGGGGCTCTAATACCATGCAAAAACAAAGGAAGAAATTGATATATATTGAACTAAACAATCTTAGATTACAACCTCACTAAGCATATATACATGTTACATATAAACAGGCATTTAAGGTGTGCCCGTGATTAAAGGGATTATAATGGAAAGTATTCAAATATTCAATCCTCAAGAGAGTTAATGATGTGATTGTAGTGGATGACAGTATAAGAATGATATCCTTTAGATTGGTCTGACTTTCCTTACGTCAAAACATTCCAGTTGTGAGGTTGTTGTCCAGCTCTGTATGATCTTTTATGACCAAATGGAATGGCATCAATCAAACCTTTATTCATGCTAGAATCTGATGCTTATATACCTCTAATAGCTAGTACTGTACTATAAAACCTTTAAAATACTTTCTTTTTGTCTAGCATCTACTCAGCTAAGGTCTTCATAAAGCATGTACCCCACTTAGAATGGTTACTGGACAAGGTTTGGGTCGACTACATCCTCATTATCGGAAAACCTATAGAAGTCAGAATGGGAAGAGGAAAAGGAAATCCTACGGGTTGGATTGCTTGTGTCAGCGGAACAAATTCCATTTGAAATGGATGGTGTGAGTTTTTCATATGCTCAACAAGCCACTACATTAGCAGCGCATAAATCATGTTCATCAACCAAGTTGGTTCTATGATCATAACCTAATTGGTTAGTGGGGGAAAATCTGTCAGGATTCGAAAGTGGAAAAACACTAAAGAGGAGAGGGATATACTCCTTGATTTTGTAATCGTCGAAATTGTATGACAAACCTTTTTATTCTAGGCTATGACCCAGATATGTAGCGGTTTTTATCCGATAGTTTCCGTAAGGAATGATGTCATAGCTCCTGTAAAAGTAAATAACAATCAAAGCCTTAGGTGGTTCAATCCAACTTAGTGAGCTTGAAAGCGCAACCACGTCAAGCCATTGCACAAGCAAGACCCATAGAATGAGCTCAAATTCATCCATACTGTTCCCAACCTACCTTGGTGCATTAGTGGAAACTCAAATGAATATCTTGTGCTGATTGTGATTGGTACATTAAGGGTTCTTTCCAGCCAAAAATAAGAGAAGAGGTATTGAAGATTTCACAGATCACATTGTTGATTGTGATTTGGTTGACCTCCCACTAATTATTCTCCTTTAAAAAGAGCTTTAAAAAGAAATTGGTGACTGGCTTACCTGAGTTATGTTTTCTCTTTCTTTTCTTTAGAACAGTAGAAGAAATTATGTTTTTAGTATTATAAAGGATATAAAATCATTCGATTTAATGATTCATGGGGTAAATTGTAACAAAGATTGCTTTTGGGTGAATTATCACATGCCATAGAAGTGAGTAGGAAGCATTGACTAGGGGGGTTTTTTTTTTTTTTTTTTTGAATTATCTAAAAAATTATGACATCTATACAAAAATCAGTAATCTCTTTAGAGGTGAAACTTAGAGCATTGATATTGGATTGGTCATTCCAATTTTTAAAATTTGACTAATCATTCAAAACTTGAAGTCTACATTGGATTAGCCATAACACTCTTTATAATAATAAAATTTTATTATTTTTTATTATTTATATTTCTTTAAATAATTTTTATTTTTTCATTACTTTTTTATTTTATTTTCATAATCTCCAATAAGCTCCAACAATCATATTTATTTTCATTTTCACAATCAATAATCTATAATATAACAATCTCATATGTACATAGATGGTAAAAACCTAATATGTAAATAAGAATCTCATATGTACAATCCAACATATAACAGCTCTACATGAGAAAATCCAACACTCCAACAATGCCCGTTATATCCCATATGAGAAAATCACGTGATCACGGGCATATAACAAAATAACAGCCCAACAACCCTACAAGTGGCAATAGTTGTTGCCCAAAATAACAGCCCAACAAAACAAAGACCATCTCTCTGTACAATCTAACAGCCCAAAATAAAAAATAAAAAGCCACAAAATAGCATAGGTAATAGTTGCTGCCTAGCCACATGTATTTCAATCACATGTGGCTTCCTAGCTACTAAAACCAATTGTAAACTGTTTAATTACATTATTAAGTGGATAAGAATAAGTTGAGATGGAGATGGCTACACATCTTCAAAAGGTTGAGATGGTGATAGAGATGGAGATACAGATGAAAATTGCTTCTGTGATTCCTCGAAAATCTCTTTCTGAAGATTTAAGAAATACTCTTGTTGCATTCCATTCATGCCAACAAGATCTAACTTCATTATCTCCATATCGATCTTCCTTTTTTCCATATCATTCTTCCTCTTTTTCTCCACTAGTAATTCAGTCCTATCAAATGAAAATTGCTGACCGAACTTGTCTTCTCTCAGAAGTGCATATGGCTCTATCATTTCTCATGCAATTTAAGGCCTCAACAAATTATGCACTGAAAGCTTCTCTAGCCTTCTTATTTCTCTTCCTTTCTTTCTCAACCTTCTTGCCTAGAAGTCTCTCAAAAATACCTCTACGTTGTCATCTATCGTGTCGTCTCCTAGTGGAGTCGATTCCGCAATAACTGGGTATTTCCCATGTGGTTTCTTTCTTGTTGACAACATGGACACATGTTGCAACCATTTTGGTTGGTGTCTCAATAAACATAAGCAATGGTCCGTGTTGTTTGCGGCATTCTCAGTCTCTCTATACATGGTTTTGGCTCTTTCGATATAAATATACAAATGTAGTGAGAATGTGAAAAGTCTAATTTCAGCAAGAAATTTTAGAATGAAATGTAGTTAGAAACTCATACATGATCCTGCTCTGTCGCACCACTTGGATGCAATGATTTTACTTGGGCCACAGTAACACAAAACTTATTTGTGCATTTTTTGATCGCCTACCATTGATTGGTCAATGACCCCCCAGAACGATTTGTCATGCTACGTTTTTTATACTCATTGTAATAGTCCCTAATCTCTTTGACATTTGTGAAGATGTTTGGTCTGTCTCCTGTATAGCATCTATGCTAATATTGAGTCAAGCTGACACGATGAGATTGTCTTCCTCTACGGTGAAAGATACACCTTGTTGTGTTTTCTTACTTGGTGGCCTTCATTCACCTTCCAATTGTGTTGCTTGGAATACAGCATTATCATGTATGCTAGTCATTAGGGTACTGGAGATATCTTATTCATCACTTTGCAATAGAGTGGTAAAGAAGAGACATTCATCAAATGTGGTGTCCATCCTTAATTCAAGTATAATTGTACAAAATCAGATCTAGACTCATATCCAATATGCTCAGTAAACAAAGTCTCATACAAAGTAAATATTAGATAACTAGGTGAAGTTCAAACTGGGCAACACATAATTCCAATGCCAGTGCTATTACATGTGGGTCAAGTTTGACTTTGGCAAACTACGTCATCATCAAGACAGCAATTCTTTTGAAGCAAAAGAAATGACGGTAGTAAGAGAAATGCAACTTTTAATTGAAGTGTTTGATCTACAAAACCACTTAAAATGGTTCGTAAAAATTCAGGACGAAGAGTATCACTTTTTCAAAAGTGACTAATAATTTCATATTGGCTAGTTCTCTCATTAAGGGTGATATAAAATGTTTTAGAATTAATTAGAAGTGATAAACTGGAATCAGACAACATTTATTACATATTATTGAAACATATATGTTAAAATTCGAGTTTCAAGCAAATCTTCAAACCATTTTTCCCTAAATTTTATCCTCGAGAAACACTAGCCTGCAACTTTTATAGGATAGAAGCAAACTATAGTTCCCACATAAAATACTTTTAAATACAAAGGGCCCCTCAACTTTTTCAAACTTAAACAACTAGCATGGTGGAAGGTCCTTTGGTAGAGCAACTTGACTGGCAATGCTGGTGATATGGAAATTGTTGGAGTTAATCAGACTAAGGTAGAGATAGCAGTAAGGATTCTCATGTAGAGATGAAAACAAGCCAAGTGAGGTTTGCTTTCCTGATTTTGCTGGGCGTCAATGCAGCTATTTTGGAAACTTTTACTTGGTTCATTGTTATCCAAAAAAAAAAATACGAGCTTAGAGGAGTACCCCACCCATGGGAATGGAGTGAATGGAGCAAATGGCTATAGTGCCAAAACAGAGAATGGGGTGTAGACTAGGCTTTGTGTCTTTCTTAGATTGATTGATGCATCTCTTGCTTACTTTTGTTTTGTTTTGGTTGTTGGGGGGGGGGGGTGTTTCACCATATGTTTGAGAGAGAGAGCTTATTACTTTCATTTACTTTGGGCTTGTTTATAATTTATTGAGAAGTAAAAACCAGTTTTAAAAACAAATGAATGGAAATTGTCATCAATTTTCAAGCTATAAACCAAATGTGAAGTATGATTTCTACTTACTTGAAAGCATTATTTTAGAATACTCCATTTCGAGTTATACAAGTGGGCTCCATTTCGAGTTAGCCCTATAACACTTAGAAAATAATGATCATTGTCAATCTTAAAAATTTTATTTTCAATATCCAAATATGACACAAATAACTATCCCTATCAGGCTCTAATTTCATCTATCATGTTTGCTGCATCATGGATGATCCAAAACTGCACTCAAGTTGATCTTGCTTTACCTTTTCATTTAAATTTTCTCTCTTGCAAGTCTAGGTTATACAAACAACCATTAAACCACACCAACTATCTTGCAAGTCTAGGTTATAAAACAACCATTTAAATTTTCTCTCTTGCAAGTCTGCTGCATCATCCTACTGTCCAACATCAATATACATATTATATAGCAATACATATGGTGCAAAAAATGATATCATCTTAGTGCCCATTGAAAAAATAGGAGATTGCAATGAAAAAACCCAATTAAACCCACTACTGTGTGCACAAAAAAACCTTAGCTAGTGAATATTGAGCAAAAAAGAAACCTCATTTTCATCTAAATTTCACTCAACACAAATTAAACGTAAAAGTAAGAGAAGAAGAGAAAATTAAGCCTGTGGGACTCGATTTTGAGAAAGGGCTTCAGTGCCAAGGAGGAGTTTCGACAAAGAGAAGCTAGTGACAGGGATGAGACTTGCCATGCTGGAGAAAAGGAGAAGAAGCTGAAGCCTTGCCATCTTGGAGAGAAGCTACCGACAGAGAAATACTGTAAAAACCGTGTGGGAGAGAAGCAGGCAACAGGGCTTGCCTTGCTGGAGAGATGAAGAAAAGGGAAGGAGTCGAACGGTAGAGAAGGAGAAGTATGCAAGTGAAAAAGAGGGAACAAGAAGAAGAAAGAGCTATGCGAAAGAAGTCTTTGTGCACATGGTTTCTAGAATATAATAAAAAATACATTTGACCTTGCTATAGTGCATTTCATATTTGACTGGTACGATAAAATTACTGTAACTCATATCTTAGATGATTTTAGTTTGACTAATTCAATGTGGGCCAAATGTTGATGACATTAGCTAATTTTGAAGATGAATTGGCATTTGGCTAAGCTAATGCCAGTGCTCTTAACCCCTCCAATTGACAAAGGAATCCAATTGAGCACTGAACTAACCTCCCATGGGGGAGGAACCGAACATCTCAACCAACATCGATACCAACCTCTCTCAATACATTCAATTTGGTTCGATCAATTTTTACAAGTAAAATCAATGTAGACGCAATTGGATCCAAACTCGAAAAAGATATAATTATGTCAAAGAAGAAGCAAGAAGAATTTATAAATCATAACAAACCCAAATAAAGAAATATGTTTATTAGGTAAGAAATTATAAAATCAACATTTGTCTAAAAAATTTAAACTAAAAGAAAGAGATAGATTTAAGACCCGACCAATGCGTAGAATATTTAATTACTGATATAGATTAAGGCCCAACACATGCAACATTTAATTAGGTAGATAAAGTGTAGATTCATAATTTGAGTTCAAGATCTCTAAGACTTGATTTAAATAGCTAGATACTCACATCTCATCTCATTCTATCTCATCTCAATATTCAAACACCATAAGTATAAATACTTTTCAAATTCAAATCAAGTCTTGCTAGGAAGGGCCTCTGAGAGTGGCCTTGAGGATTTATACCAAGACTGGAAAATGTATGTATATATTTTTTTAATTTTGTTTTTTTTTAAGCATTTTTAAAATCCCTTTAAACATTTAAAACAAATTCACAAACTCATTTAAAAATACTCCTTTAATAATTAAGTAAAAAAATTAAAAAATAAATAAATGGGAATCGGTAGCTTTGGTTGGGATGCATTCTCAGTGGATGCATCATTTCCCTTTTAAATCTTCAATTTTTTCATCTAATCATTACCTAATCATTATGGCCTGGTTTAGATTGAGAGGTGATCTCACCCCATCTTAACTCATGTCATCTCATCTCATCTTATCCATTACAACTTTCCCAAATTCACTTACAAAATAGAATAAACAATTCAACGTTTTCAAATCTCAAAACAATAATAAAAATATTTTATTTAACTTTTATCTTTTATCTAAAACCATTTCATCTCATCTCTGATTTCCAAACAAGGTACAACTCTTTCAAACTTTCAAACAAAACACAAAAAATAATCCAAAATTTTCAAACTCCAAAATAAAAATAATATTAAAAACTAATATTTTAGTAATATTTTAACTTTATAATACTTTTATGCAACTTTTCTTAACTCAAACTATAAACATCTTATTTTGGTTTATGATTTTATTTTTTATATGGGGATATTCCAGAATGTATTCAGTCATGGATGTAAATTTTTTGACAGTTTTCCTATAAAAAAAAAAAACCTCTTAATTCAAACTATTTCACTATTATTCACAAATAATTTCATTACTATTAATAGATTATCTCATCTCACTAACAAAACAAGGTCTTACCTGGTTTGGATAGCAAAATCATCTCAATTTAATTCATCTTATCTTATCTTAATATTCATACACCACGAGCATAAGTACTTTTTAATTTTTAAAATTTTCACCTAATCTTTAGCTAATTATTATAAGTTTTCCAAACTTCTAAATAAAATATAGAAAATAATTTAACTTTTTCAAATTTTAAAATAAAATAATATTAAAAAAGTATATTATAATAATATTAAAAAATAATAATATTTTAATATTTTTATTCAACTTTTTTTCTTTCTTTTTCCAAAATTTTATAAAACGTATTGAAAGAAATCTTTTTATTATAATTTATAAATTATTTTACTATTTTTTATTGATTATCTCATTAAATTTTATCTTCTTTTTTTTTTTCTAATCAAGCTTATAATATATATAAAGGAGAGTTACAAAAGAGGGGGTGGATCCTTTCCACTGTCCAGATACAAAAAGCAATGAGGAATTGATAAAAGGGGTAGGTTACCAAACACATGGTTTGTAGCTGCCCACTGCACCACCGAGTGCGCACATCGGTTCTGAGATCGATGAATTTTGGTAAATTTCCAAGATGGATGGTCTTCCGCATATGATCTGATGTCTTCTATAACGGGAGAGATCGACCAAAAAAGGGTAGAATCTTTACAATCGATTGCCGAGAATACTGACTGAGCATCACCCTCGATTGTTACAGAGCTTGAGTTGGATTGAAAAGAACTACTTGCCATGACAGTTGCTAGTAAAGGCGCTTTTGCTTCAGCTACCAACGGGATTGAAAAGACAATTTTTTCTGTGTAGATCTCCAAAATATCACCTAAGTGATTTCTCTGAATTGCTGAAGCTACAGAAAAATCATTTCTCACTGCTGCATCAAAGGAGCTACTAAAGGATCCAAAAGGAGGAGGATTCCAAACGAGAGCTGGGGTTTTGGTCGGAGAGCAGATGGACCAAGCATTTTTGTAGCTTTCATAAACTGTGGCTAGTTGCTTCTTTATTTCTTTCAGAGAAAAACTTGAAGAATTGTGGACTTTCTCATTTCGGCTTTTCCACAGAAGATCCAGAAGAACGATTGCATATAGTTGGAAATGGTGACTCTCATTCTCCTGTAGGCCTAGGAGTTTACTCGGGTAGATAATCATTTTTATCCAATCTGCAATGGAGTGGATTGGCAGTCTTTCTATATTTAAAGGCCAGCTACCTTGTTGCCATAGTATTCTGGTGATAGGACATTTGACAAATAAATGAAGTGTTGTTTCCTCCTCCTGGTCGTAGAAGGTGCATTCCGTGTTGACTTGCTGAGAAATTCTTTCATTGATCTTCACCTTTGTTGGTAAAATATTCCACAATATTTTCCATAAGAGGAGCTTATGACGGTCGTGAATTCTTAGACTCCACAAAGGCTTAAAGAGAGAATTTTGATTTTGATGAACCGAATCATGGTAGTCGACTTGTGCGTGATAAGCTGTCTTCACTGAGAATTTCCCACTATGATTGAGTGCCCATATTTCTTTATCCTCGCCTTGCACTGTTTGAGACAATGGGATCTTCAAGATTTCCCTTATGCTGGGTTGATCAAAAAGGCTTTGCAGTTTCCTGACATCCCAAGATTTTGGGTGGTTTTGGATGAGATCAAAGGCTTTGATGTGGGGGTGTATGGTATCCATGTCCATGATGGGTGTAGGCTTGAAAGTGTTTAAAGTAGGAATCCACGAGTCTTTCCAAATATTTACCAGTTGACCATTTGAGATTTGAAAGCACCTACCTTTTGAAAGCAGAACTTTTGTCTTTAGAATGCCTTTCCATATTGGAGAATCTGAAATTCTAGGGTTTGCCATCCAAAATAATGTATTCTTTAGATATTTGGATGATGGTATAGAATGTCATATACCAAATTTTGATCCACTTAATTCCCAACCTATTTTTGTTAGGAGAGCCTTGTTCATGTTTTCTGTCGACCTGATGCCCAGTATCCATGTTCATGTTTTCATTAAATTTTATCTTACTATCAAAACGAGGGGTGAGAATATTTTTTTAGGACAGGAGGAGTAATCACTATCTCAATTTAATTTTTTTAAATTATAAAATAACAATAATTTTAAAAAATAATATTTTAATAATATTTTATTTAATTTTTATTTTTTATTAAAAACATTCTCTTCTCTTTCAAATTCTCTGCTGTAAGAGCATCCCCATTAGGTTCCCCATCCTCATCCCTATAATTTAACTCAAATACTCATTTTCTCAAATTATTCCCTAAAATTTGTTTATCTTCTAAAAACCTCCTACATCCCATTCCCCATCTCTATCTCTAAAAATTTTTTTATTACTTTTTTCTCTCTCATCCATTTACAATCTTAACTACTAACTCTTTTGTCTTATTATCTTTTTTTTCAAATATCAAATTCTACTAAATATTTCTTGAAAATTTTGACTATCCAATACAGTATTTTTTTTTTAATACTAATTCGTATTATAAAAATAGAATTTTATTTTTATTTTAATTAGTGAATTTTCTAACGTGATGGCAAATTTAATTAGAAGAGTACTCAATATCAATTTCTCTAATGAAGATTCGTAGTCACTTATTGATGATAAAATTTTTTATTTGGATGAAATGGTAATATTTTCTGTCTTTTTTAATTAATGGTAACCAAGACTCGCGCTCGTATTGCATGCAAAATAATAGTAATCAAGACCCGCTTCATAAAATAATTGTCCCAAACATAATTGTCCCAAACATAAAATAAATAACATGATCATAAATAATCAATCCAAAGCATCTCTAATGCGTCTCGCCATGATTTCTGGCATGACACTCACATCCATCATCATGATGCGCTGATCTGATTCCTTCTTCGCGAGCTCGACTTTCTCAGCCTCCAACCGCAGCCGTTCGTCCTCTTGCCGGATTTTACTGAGCTCTTTTTCTCGATCAAGCGACATCTTCTCGGCCTCCAACCTCAGTCTTTCATCCTCAAGATGTAATTTTTTGGCCTCTGTCTCCTTGTCATACTCCATCTTCTCGGCTTTAAGGCGATAAAACTCTTTCTCCTGAGCGCGTGACTCCTCCAAAAGAGTATATTTCATCTTCCTAAGTTGGAAATTCTCCTCTGCTTGCCTGTCTTGGGCCTTTCATTTTCCTTTCTCAGCTTTCCTTCCAATTGGTCGGTCGGGCTCGATAACTTCATTCTCCAGCATTTGATCCGCCTCGATATCAAAAACTGAATCAACTGTAGCGCCAGAACATCGAGTTGGGGTTCGGGGATGGGGACATCGTCTTCCTCCGCTTTGGATCCTTCTTTGTAGCGCGCCAAATCCACTTAGATTGGTCCTTCAACAGGTGCCAACAATGCTCGAACTGAAATGAGCATTTCTCGAGTGATTGGTACATAAGCTTTGCCTTCTCAAACTTGCATGGGAAAAAATAAAAATATTAAACCAATGTACCAATTGAGAAATTAAGATCAAATTACTGAAGTAATGATTTGGAAATTCTACCTTATCTTGCTCGGTCATGCCACTTTGATTTAACCCTTCAACTTGAGCTAGTTTCGCACAAAATTTGTTTGTGGCCTTTTGAATAACCGACCACCGATGTATTAAAGACTTTATTGTCTGCTCATTTGTGGTTTCTTTTTCTTGCTGAAAGTACTCAAAGATTTTTTCCCAAAGTTGGGAGTGTTTTTTATCTGTTCCCTGAACGGCATCAAGGCTACAATTTAGCCATGCGAAGACAAGTAACTTGTCTTCTTCGGGGTGAAGTTTGCACCCCTCACTGATTTTCTAACGCCGTTAGGCTCGTTAAAAGGTAAGGGTGGAGAGGCATCGATGGTCATAGGAGAGTTCCCACTTTGCCCACCGTAAGTGGGATCGAGTTGAGAATCTTGGCTAAGAAGGTTGGTGAAGTACATATATCCAGAGTCTTGGAAATCCATCTTTAAAAAAACAATGAAAAAGTGGATCAAATTCCCATCACTTTGAAGTTTGGGTTTCAGTCGGGGCTCAGGAACCGAATGGTGACATTATGAAAATTTGGCCACCCACTCATGGCTGCAACGACCGGTTGCCAGGACTTGTTGGCTGTCCAGGTTACCTAACCATTGAGGAGATGGCCATAAATATCCCTAATCCTCACATGCGGTTGTCATCATCACAACCGAGGGGGTTCAATTTACACATTACACATCTATCGCAACAGAATACAAACAACAACAAACAACATGCAAATCACAAAACACAAAATAAGAGCATTCCCATCCGGTTCTCCATATTGAATAAGACAATAAATGTGGCTCAGAATTGTGTAAATATGCTCAGCATGTGTAAGTAAGGCGCCGAACATCGAATGGCTGCAAAACCCCACCCGAACCCTGATTGCCTTTTGTGGAAAGTACCACAAACTGCAATATGGTCATCCGAATGAGGATTACCCCGCCATATTGATGGGGCCCCATTAACACTTGTGAATTAACCCTCACTATAACACCATCATCATAGCCTAATAACAACCCTCTCCCCGGCCACATACGAAACACTGCACCCCAACAACACAGAGCAAATATTAGGACATTTCAATCCCATCACTTACAGAATTATCATTTCTGATCCTATATTGAATCCGAACCAAATATACATTAAAATTCTATTAAATCATGATAACATGGATTTACACAAGTAGCACTACTTCCTAGCTAGTTCCTCTCATCCAAATCTTTTAAAAAGGTATACAAAAAGGACCGGTTCAATGATACTTACATAAAATTAAAAGGGTCTGACCAATGGTATTCATAAGACAAGCAATAAATGCATAAAAAATACACTAGGATAATCATTAGTTTAAAATTGATTGGCTGTGTTTAGGAAAAATAAAATATCACGGGAAACAATAGGATAATCATTTCATTTATACAAGACCCTTTCCCAGGCATTTGGTAAAAAAAGCTGTAATAATATTACAAGTAATGAAAATCTATTGAACTTTTCAAAGGGACAATATATAGCACTGATTAACTAGTATACTCCAATATACGTGGCACCCCAACTGTCTAACCATAATCCAGAAGACATAAGCAGCAATTAACATAACTAAAACACTGTCAACGATGTTATTTATAGTCACGGCAATATGGTTAACACAAGGCAATATATATGTATTTCTTTACTAATCAAAATATATATACAGAACATACGTATTTATTTAATGTCCAGTCATTAAAGCAACAAATATTTAGAACAACATTCAGTTTGAACAATTCCAATAATTAGAACAACATAATTACAAATAGTTTCTCATCACCAAAAATAAAACTCGAGTAGCAGCAATCAATGGAGTAATAGAACTTGGTTTTTCCATACATGGCACCCCAACTTTCAATTCCATTAAAGCAACAGATGTATGGTCTAAAACTAATAGTCTAGTGAATAAATGGTCAAGTGCAGAGGTAGACAATTATTCTAGGCTGCTAGAAAAATTTACAAGACTTCAAATCAGCCAAGAACTATATGCGGCTTGATCATCAACCAAGTATTGTGGTAAGACAACAGATAAAATGGAAGAAGCCATGTGGAACATGTTTAAAAGTCAATTGGGATGCTGTTGTATATAACAAGGAAAATAAGGTGGGAATAGGACTAATGATCAGAAATTCAGAAGCTGAATCAATTCTAGCTTCTTTATGTTCAAGCTTTAATAGCCAATTATTGCTGAAGCATGTGCTCTTAGAAGAGCTATGATCCTATGCATAGAATTGGGACTGCCTCACCTAGTTCTAGAAGGAGAATTACAAGTTATAGTTAAAGTTGCTGCTAGTTGAGAAGAAATCTGCATAGAGTATAGTGTTTTGATTGAAGATGCAAGAAGAATGCTTTGGGAAAGACCAAGTTGGAGTCTCAGTTTCACTTACAGCGAGGGAAACATTGTAGCTCATAAACTTGCCAAGCCAACACAAATCAAAACAATACATGCCACACAACTCAACAATATATAATTCACAAAAACTGGAAAGCATAATGGCCAACATAATCCACAAAACTATCAAAACAATACATACCACAATATTGTCAAAATATAATGCACAGAAATGACAAAACAGGATGTCACAACATTGGCAAATTTCGGATTCCAACTTCAAAATGGCTAAATTTCATAAACTAACAGTTCATTACAAGATCTGCAAATTGCCAACATCTTCAACAATGATCAAAATATATACACAGGTCAAGATATTAAATGAGACAAGAATTATAAACGAAATCAATGGAAAAATAAGATAGCCAAGCATAATCACAGAGACAAGAAATATAAACGAAATCAATGGAAAAATAAGATAGCCAAGCATAATCACAACCCCACCCGAACTGAAACACCAATTCTGTTCTCAGTATATAGATCAAATCACAGTTAAAGACTTCAAAATGTCCCAAATAAATGCAACCCCTAATTTTCCAGAAAATCCCCAAATTCGAAACCCCAAGGGACCTTCATTCGTGGATTTTTTTTCCATTAACCCAAAACCCTTTGAGAAATCCCTATAATTTATCCAAAAACAAGGAAAATAACAATCTTTCATTCTCACAAATTTGATATAGGATGAAAGAAGAAGATAGTAAAATCTGGAATGGGCATATTGATGAAGAAGACAAAAACGAATTTCGAAGTTAGGTCTATGATTGTAGAAAGTAAAATCTAAAATCTGGAAGGGCATACTGATGAATGCGAGATTCAGGGCCGAAGGGACTGAAAAATGAAGAGCAACCAACCGTCGCAAGGAAGAAGACGCGGGATGTCGAAGGAGAGAAGGAACCGAAATCACATTTGGGGACCTACTGGAGCAACCATAAACTTTATCTCCAGGGGCGGAATCATGTACAGCTTCCCTCCAAAATTTTCAAAATTTCATTAAATTTAAATTTTTATAAGTGTTTTTATATATTAAACTATATAAAAATTAGTAATTGACCCCCCAAAATTATTTTTTTATACTTTCCCCTCCCCCAAACCCAATTTTCTGGTTCCGCCCCTGTTTATCTCCATTTTGGAGAACCGGATGGAGGAAGGTTTTAGATCAAATCTTAAAAATATTCCCAAAATATGAGGATGCGGAAGGGATGCGGAACCGAATGTGAATGATGCAGTAAAATTACAGCAACCAAAATTTTTCGAACTTTTGCCGCCCAAAACTCAAAAGCTTTTTCCTTTTAGTACGCCAAAGTGACCAGATGAGCCAGTTCTTCTGTGCTTCACCAACAAAAAAGAAAAGCGAGGAAACCAACGTATTTCTACACCATAGAAGGCATAGAGAAATGAATCCAAAACCCAAGACTTCAATTAGGGCTTTGGGGCAGCGCTCCATCGCTTCGTCGTTCCTCGCTCGCTCTTCTGGTTTGTACTCCGGGTAAAAACCTAATTTTCTTTTCTTGATTAAACCATTTGATCCATTTATTGTTTGTGCGGGTTTTCACTTGTTTGTCCATCATATTAGTTCTACTGATTCTAAAGAAGACAATCGGGACGAAGCTTCAAAGAAGAGCCGCCGCACCTCGCTCGCGGACTTCCTCGACAGGAAGCTGCACACTACTTCTGTGCTGCCCAGAACAGTTCAGGTATTTTATCCCCTTTGGCTAATGAGAAAATAAAAGAAAGCGAGATTCTGGGTCTCTCCACCTTGTGGGGCTTTTTTAGGTGTTTTTTCTTTTCATTAAATGTGAGGAGCTGAATGAACTCGCGACAGGCCATGTAAACCAGTGGCATAGTTATATTAGGCGGAGTTCATTTTATACTTCAGATGTCTGTGGATGTAATTAACAAATAATAATTAAAATAAGATTCTGAAAGTTTTGTTTTCTTCTGTTATTATGTTTTCCCATATACCAAACAGAATAATGCTTTTTGTTGTTCTTTCTTTCTGTTGGCAATTTTCTTCGTTTTGTGTTGGAAAATAGGGCATAGAGTATGCAGGGAGTTTGACTAGAATCTATAATCTTCTGAATTTGACATTTTGCGTTCGTTTTGAATAATACAATTTTTACTAGAAATTGAATAAAACGTTATTGTTATTTAATTTTATTTTTTCAGAATTATTTTCATATGGAACTTGGAATATAGGGTTTGAACTTTGAAGAGGGAAGTGTTTCTAATATGTGACAGGGGAAATCAAGACCCTTTTCGTCGCCGCTGTGCCCTAGAGAATCTAGTTGCTCCATCGATGGCCCTTTTGGGGCAAAAAAAGATGGGGAAGCAAAGTCAAACTGCGTCATCGACAAAGTGTTATTTGAACAGTTCAAGCATAATGGTGAAGATAAAGGAGATCGTGAAGGTTCCTGTAGTGACGTGGGATGTTGTAACACAGATGAGGTGCCACAATCAAGAAAAAGAAGGAATCCATTTCAAGGTTTGTTATCTTATCTTAATTACACAAATCAAGTTATCATTTTTTAGGATCAGTACGCTACCAGTTAATACTACATGTTGGTTATTTAGTTCTTTTGTTGGTTTTTGTGAAAGTAAAGAAATATGTTGGGGGAAAAATGAGTTGATTAACATATTCTTATGAAAACTTGTGTAAAATAGTGTTGTAACAAGTGTTGAAGCGGTGTAACATGAAAACGATTGAATTGTGCTCAACATGGGTCAAGTAGAGCTCAAAACAGGAGTTTGCTCGACTAGTGCTCGAGTGAGACCCATCCAGAGTGGGTCGCTCGAGTGACACCCATCCAGAGTGGGTTGCTCGTGTGCCCTCGACGTGGTGCTTGAGCAGCTTCTAAAAGACAGCGTGCGCTAGACTCTCGCTCGACATCTCGCTCGAGTCAATGTTCAAGACAACTTAAAATTTAGGATTTTGAGTGTCTCTTTCACTTGGGACTATAATAGAACAGCTCACTTGTGTTCTTTGGTGTGGAGAATCATAGTAAAAACCCTAAGGTCTTCCAAAAGCTTTTTAGAGCAACCTCTCCCCCTCATGGTTGATTCTCTCTTGGATAAACACATCACCACCACACTACACTCAATATCAAATTTTTCATGAGTCCATTGGAGTGGACGTGTTCATTGGCCGGAAGCGTCCGGAGCTATTGATGCAAAAATTGAGAGGTTCTTGTGGGAAGCTATAGAAAGGTTGGAGTTTCGGCACTATATGCTTGTAGAGATCAAGTGGGTCACTCGTGGTGTTGCAAGCCAAGTTTAGTTACTACAAAAGTTTTGTGAGTGTCTCTAAATTGATTGTAACAAACTAAAGTTTCTATAGTGGATTTGAGGTAGTGTCTTACACTCAGAGTGGTTTTAGATTTTGAAGATGTTCTTCAAATTAGTTTCCACTCTGTGATCAAAATCACTGTGTTGATTATTTGCGTTATTTAATTCTTTTATTAACTGTTTGATTGACTAATTTTGAAAAGACCATCAAAATTGGATTACACCTATTCACCCCCCTCTAGGTGCAGTGATTGGTAGAACCACTGCTTTTTCAAAATATAAACAGACAATTACCTATTGTGTATTTTGTTTGATTTGGTTCTGGTTTCCGATTGATGAAAATAAGTTGAAATAAAAACAGTTTCATCATTTAAGTGAAATGATTGTTACATACTGAGGAAAGTGGAGAATGTTGTTTCTTGGGTACTGTTAATGGAAAACCCAAATTCGTATATTTTCTGCATTCTATTTTACATGTATGTCGGCTACAAATGGAGCATTAGTTTCTTTGTGCATTGTCCAATTTGAAGCAATGAGTTTGGTAGTTCAATTTATTTAGCTTTGGATATATTAGCTGAATTAGTGTTATAAATCATCAGCTCCAAAAGGTTAAGTTGTGGTAAAAGGAGCCGACAACGTATGAGATGTGAACACTAATTATGTATTTGCTATTAATTTAAATTTAGATGTCAGATTTCTTTGGAAGCCTAAACTTTCTATATTTTTGAAACGGTTCTATTTATTTTTAATGCTTAGTTGGCTTACCTAAGTGACAACTGACAAGCCACCCTGTCCAAATAAAGACATCCTGTATAGTGTGCTTTCTGCTGTATTGAAATTTTTGGGTTATAATCGGTGTCCAATTAAAATAGGTTGTAATTAGCCTTCCTTTTTTCCTCCATCTTTCTCATTCTGCAATATGATATTGTTTGTGTTCAGAGAATGACTTCTGTTGTACATGAATTATTAGGTGGGCATGAGAAACATACTGCTCGAAAGCATTTATTAGCTCTTGGAGATGATCCAGAACCAAAACTTAAAGCAGAGGAAGAGAGGTTTATTAGCAAGAAGAAATCAAGACCTCTATACAATCACTGTTAGTATGCAACATCTTTCTCTTTCAAATATTCTGTTAAATTAATTTGCTATTTGAGAAAGGAAAAATGAGTTGAGCACTTCTCTCATGGAATTTGCATGAAACTTTTGATTTTTTTTTTGGTAAAACTTTTTACTTGATTTTTCCTTAATCCTTTATAAGAAGTTTTGGCAAATTTTTTTTTTTTTTTTGGCTAGCAGATGCAAATGGTCGTGGCTGGTGGGACTGCAACATGGAAGGTGTTGATAACGAAGAAGTAGGCTTCAATGAAGTATGGGAAGGGGTGGGTTCTACTACATTAGGAGGAATAGAATGGCATTGAATTTGTTATCTGTGAAAGGTATGTTATGCTACTACTAGAGAATGCTCTCTCTCTCTCTCTCTCTTTGTGGCTGTGTCCTGCCCATCATCCCTTCTTATTAGACTTAAAAATGTGTCCTGCCCATTTGATGGATGAATAGTGAAGCTTACAAACCGAATTCTAAGAACGAAAATGAGAGAAATTGAAGGTCTTTACTTACCTAGATGTTTTATTACAAAAATGAGATTTTCTCTAATTAATAGATAACTGTTTTGCATAGGTCTCACAATTATAAAGAGTCCATTTTACTCGCTTATGTGTTCACACATTTTCTTTACATGATGGCTAGCTACAACTTGATAGAGAACTATTTCTGGAAGTTTAGAGCATGCCTTTAGATATGTATATTCAATGCATCATCACCAATGAATTCTTCAAGGCATAATCTTTGATTGTATGTGATGTCTTCTCCTCATGCTGACAGGTCCAATTTCTTTTGAACTGTGCTAGTTCCAAAAAGATGTAATTTAGGACAATAAGGAAACCAAACGAGGAAGACAGGAAAAATCCTGGCTCCAGTTGCAATCGTTGATTAGTTTTATCTGACTTCCCTTGGTGGATCACGTTTTCAAATATTGGGTGGTACAGAGTTTCTTAAACTTTCTTAGAAAAATGTGCTTCGTTAAAGCCCACATGAATTAATAAAAAGATAAATGGTTCATATCCGAGTCTTTTTTGAATCATTCAGAAAACCCCAGTCGACTGTTTGCATGGTGGGTAAAATCTAATTTTGTAAATACATATATACAGCTGCTCTTTGAGAAGAAGGGTATCCAAATGTTCTCCTAACTCGTGTTAAAATCCAGCCCCGATTATGATCTACTTGAGTTCATTCTGTTCTTTTGTTTTCTTATTAAATTGAAATCATCTGTTTTTTTTCTTTGGTCTCTGTCATTTAATGGCTCCTCCTGATTACCAAGTGTTCAACTGAATATTGCACGGATCCTAACCAAAGTGATCTTTGCATTTTCTTATTCCTTTTCAGACTAAATAAAAATCCTTTCACTTTTCGGAACAGGTCATGCAAATGTCACCATTGTTAGATGTACGGCTAAAAAGAAAAAAATAAATAAATAAATCCTTTTTTGTGTCTTTTTTTATTTCTTGGACTATGGTAACTAATTAATGACATAATAAATTAAGTTTATCCCGTGCATGATATTTAATTCATTATACGCATGCATGGATTATTGTTATTAATGCTAATGATGCACAACATCAATTCGGATGATTCTATGCATGGCTCGTGCCTATATAAATGGCACAGGAATTTTGAAGGATGATTATAGAGCTCCAATTGGAGGTTTGAGTTCGCTTTGAGGTTCATTTTATCTTACGTTCATTTAAGTTTTTACCGTCACTACTACTGTCTACGTACCACCTTTCTTTGTATTCATTTGTTCTTAACGTGTTTTTTGTATTAATGCAGATAGAAGAATTGATCGCTAGGTAGCTTGTGGGTTATAAAATGGAAAAAGATAAGAAAATTGCAATGGGACTTGCATTCCTAGCAAGCGTGCTTTTGGTTGGTGCTGGGATTTTGATATGGGTGCTTTTGGAGTCAGGAAAGGATAACTTGGGATATTCTGGTGATGAAAAGAAACCCCACCTCACCACTGGGTTGATCATGCTCACTGTCTTTTTGCTTCCTCTCATCTCTTTTTTCCTGTGCATGGCCTTCAAAAAATGCTACCAAATATTCAAGCCCAACGCAGATCATTCTTGAAATTTGTGTATGTATATATATATACACACACACACCAGTAGTGGCACAACGTGTAAGTTACGTTTGTCCGGTTGGAAGGAAAAAAAAGTTTTACAAAAATATAAAAGCCCTCTATAGAAGTATATAACAATACAAATTGATTAAGAAATGTGTTCATTACATACAACGCAAATGTATTGGTCTTAAAACTATAATAGCTTAGACCGAAGCAAATAATTTTGTTTGCATAATTATTTCAAGTCTATCAGTATACATCCAATATGAAATACTTAGGTGTTGTTCACCATACAGTAAACACAGTATAACTCTTCACATGTGACACAAAATTGCATCTCATTGAATTACCTGTTAGTTCATAATCAATAAGAAAATTCAATGAGTATGCAAGACTAATCAGTAAATTGCTTAACAAGTTTAGCAAAGAAAGTAATCCATGGAAATTGAAATTACAGTTTTGAAAGGAGTATGTGTCACAGATTAAAATATGCTACACATTTAATCATTTCACGAAATTTCCTAAATTTCAAACTTTAACCTCAGATTATTCAACCAAACATCAGATTCCATAAAATATCACTAATTCTTGGGCCATTAAAGTTTTCAGATAACCTCTACATCACAATGCGAAGTGATGTCTAAACATTTCTGAATTTTTAAAGGAGTTTTGCTACATACAAACAAAGTTTTGTACTAATCTGTGTATCAATATTGATTTTTTCATATTTAAAATTTAAATTAGACTTGTTTTCAATCAAATCAACTTTTCGATTAATCATATTCAATTTGTGCACATATTAGTGCGTAATTCTACTTGCAATTAGATTTTTCCTTTTTAAAGAGGGTCATTGCTATCTAGCAAAGTTTAATTGCATCTTTCCAACTCTCAAGCCAGATGCATTTTACCATTTCCTCAAACTTGGATCTGTATTGTCTGGCACCAATTATACAATGGTACCATCACGGCAACAAATCACTCCATCTCTACAAAGGAAATAAACAAAGTAAGTTAATGCAGACAACGGTAACTTTACAAATATAGAAGACTCCATTACGGCAAGACAGAGCTGACCACTAGCAGGAAAACCTACCATAATGAGTTCCAAACAGAGCAACCAATATTTGCTTCGTTAATGTATTTATCCTTTCCTTTTGAGTTGTTTATAGCTTGCAAACCATTATAAATACTCTTGTACAATCATGATTAAATTGGGGTGAAATAAAAATAGAATAACATTACATTCCTTTCTTCATTCACAACTCCATATGGCTAGAACCCAAGAACTTAACAAAGCATCTGCGCCTAGCTAGAACGGATGGTCAAATTGTGCCATCTTCTATGAACCAATGAGCTGTGATTTGAACTACACTTGAAATTACTATAAATAAATTATTCAATTAATGTATTTTCTAAACAAATTAGCATACAAGAAATCTCTAGCAGTTGCCTCTCATCCAATTCAATCTGTAATCTTAACTTCAATAATAATAAAAAAAAATTCTATTCAGCAACAAGCCAACAACTAGTTTCAGGCCTTGGACTGTAAAAAATGCAAGGTTCAAGATCGACCCAAGCCCAAAAGCCTACTTTTTTAATATGGCCAGGTTCAGAAAGTCACAGTAGCAATAATGTCAATAACAAAAGCATACTTTTTTAATATTCTTGTGAATGTGTTACTGCAATCTAGTGCTGCTGTGTGCAGGGTTCCATGATGAATCAGGAGCATCATCACCCTCAGATGATTGAACCCTATAAAAATCCCAAGGAAAAAATTAAATAAAAATATCAGAATTGATGTGAAGAAAGTTCCTAAAGGTTTTCTTAAGCATATAAAGGCAAGGGATGCTTAGGGAGAGCAGGATTTATTTGTAGAATGCAGGTTCATGCAAGAAACAAGCCATAACCCTGGTTCTGGAACAAGTTTTGGAAGGGTTTGCCCTCTTAAATTTTTCCAGTCAATTCCCTTGAAAAAGGTTATGCATCTTGAGTACCGCAAAACCACTAGGCCCAGCATCTGGTCCCTTGCTGGGATCTAAATCCTGCAACATGGTTGTGGCTGTTTTAGTGCAGTTATACACCATGATACAATATCAGCCAAAACATTTGACCACACATAATTGAGATTAAATCAGGAAATAAAAAAATTTATATATTAAAAGAATATATTTCATCAGAGTGGATGTCTCTCTTGTTCCCTAATGGGGGAAAAACTAAATTATGAAGAGTTGAAAGATCATTTTTTTATGAACAAAGATGTCTTCTCATGATAAAAGCAATAAATGTTGGCTAACCTAATCATATTGACCATTATCAATTTTCTGTAATTAGTTGTACAGTCGTGATTATCTGCAAAAGCAGAAGATTGAAATTCAATCTGTATAACATATCATCACATAGAGGGAAGGACCTCCCACTTTCCATGGAAAACAAATGGACGATAAAGGACAAAACGTGACTTGTGTCACAAGGTCCAACTTAACTTTAAACCACCTAAAAGTTAGGTTAGTAGCAATTTTCTCCTCCCGTCAAAGTTTCCTGTATTCCATAATTTCTAGTCTAGATATCTCCGTGTTTTCACATTAATGATTTTAGCCGAAAACTCACCATAATAATTTGGGAGTATTTCCAATTTCTGCTTTTACGTATCTTGTCAAGGTTTCTAATTATTTTTCTTAATAGAAAAAGGGAAAAAAAGTCAGATAGAAAAAAAAAAAAAAAAACTCCTTATGAGAAACAATAGAAATTTAGTACCCATAGTTGAGATCGTAGCTTACCAATAACCGGTAGGACCGTTCACCGGGGTGGGCTTTTTTTGACCCGGTCTAGCTCAAATTTGATCCAGGCCAAAACCTGCATTACAAAACCCAGGCCAATCTGGTCCAGGTTCGGTACCCAGGTTATATATATATATATAATTAAATTTAAAAAAAAAAAGAATAAAAAAGAAAAGAAAAAGCCCTTCATTATGAAATAGTGCATGTGAGCTAGGAAAATACCTTAATATCGCGATATATCAAGTCCAGGTTATGTATGTATTTAAGTGCATCTACAACTTATGTTGCATGGAAGCGAGCCTCATCCTCTGACAAATAACCTTTCTACATATACAACTATCTCACTACCGTTAGATAGTTGCAATCGCCACAAGGACTACAACAAAATTTCAAAATCATTATGCCTGAAGCTATGTTTACATCACGCGGCATAGCATTGGGAAGATCTCATTGAGACCGACTCAACGCTGTCAAAATCACTTAGATCAGAATTTGCACACAGCCCAACATGCTGACACAAGTTTCTGTCCACCAACAACGTGCCTCACGCGTTGCACAAGCTCTACAGATCTACATCCACGTGCCACACATGCACTTCTCATTATTGACACTAACCCTAGTCTTATCAACAGCCATGTCATCCTGCCACCTCAATTGCAAGGTGCCACATCAATAGCTTTCCACATCAACATTGTTGACTGTTGACTTTTTCTATCTAGGTGTTTTTCTGCATATTTGCATGCTGGACTCATTTTTGCTATCTATTTTTGCATATCTGGTCTCATAATGGCTCAAAACAATGAGATTATTCGTCATATTCATGTTATATTAGATGTAAAAACTACTTGATGTAGTCTCCATCTTTTTGCAACTTTCTTAAAGGCCGTGAACTATGGTTTTATTGCACGAGTGATTGGACAAAGCCAATGCAAAAAGAAGATGAACGAGTAGAACAATTTCTATAGCACCTTCTCAAATGGGATAGCCATAACCACCAGATCCTTACTTGGATGCCCAACACCTTCATTCCAACTATTTCCAACCTACTTGGTAGCTATAATAATTCTTTACCTACTTAGACCATGTTAGACAGGCATTGTGCTACTCCTCATGGGTCCAAAGAGTACCAACTTTTGGTCGAGTTATATCAGCTCAGACAGGAGCCTGACCAATCCATCAATGACTTCTTTGATCGTCTTTGTCACATATGGATTCAGATTGATCTCTTTGACCCACTTTGAAAGGATCTCACTGATGCTGACATATATGCCATTTGTCGTGATCACTATCGTCTCTATTAGTTTCTCATGGCCCTATAGGACAACTTTGAGCCGATCCATGGTCAAATGCTTAATCACACTCCGACTTCTTCCCTAGATTTTGCTATCAATGAGTTGATACGTCAGGAAACTCGTGCAGACATTACAAACTCAGAACAAGCTCAGTGTCTTGGCTCCTACTCCATTAGTTTCCTCTTCTGGCCAACCTCAGCAGTCTCTTTCTAGAAAGCATGGTCCTAGCAACTGCCGATCCAATAGGTTCTTTTGTCATTATTGTAACGTCCTGTCCAGGTCATCAAAGGTCATCAAGACCTGTCACAAGCGTAACAAAAAAGTAACTCCTACTGATGCTATTGCTAGTTCGGACACTCTCAGGTTTCTAAAACCATTAGAGATGTGTCTTAGCCTTCTAGATCCACCATCATTCTCTCCATAACTGACTTGGAGAAGCTCCTCAATCAATTCCTAATCTAGTCTAGTAATGCATCATCCTCCTATACTCTTTCTATTTTGCCTGGTACATCTCTTTCTTGGCTTATGGATTCTACCTATCACAATCATAAGACACCCTCCTCGCCCTTGTTCTCTAAAATGCATTCCGCACATCCACCACTTGTTATAAACACTGCCAATGGATCAACAATGCTTGCTCCTAATATAGGCTCTATCTCTATGTCCAACATTTCCATTTCTGAAGTGTTTCATATTCCTAAACTCTATTATAACTTAATGTATGTGGGGGAATCGGCTCAACTTGGCAACCATATTATTTTTTACTACTCTGTGGCTGTACTATGCAGGATCCACTGACAGGTGAGGCACTTAGGATAGGCCATAGAGTGGAACGTATGTTTCTAATAAGTACTTTGCATCTTCCCTCAATTCCTCCTAATCTACCCATTGGTGTTTCTGAAGTCACATATGTTTCTCATTCCTTTGCACTCTAGAACTCTTGACTTGGTTATGAATCCTCTTCCAGGATACAACAGTTACTTTCTCAAGGTCTTTTAGGTTCTGTGTCCCAAGATACCGTTGATTGTATTTCTTGTGAGTTTGGAAAACAACATGCTTTGCCTTTTAATAGTATTGAGTTATTGTCTATTAGTATTTTTAATTTGATACACTATGATGTTTGGGAACCTGCCCTTGTAACTAGTATCGCTGGATCTCGTTACTTTGTTATATTTATTGATGATTTCACTTGTTACAGTTGGATTTATCTTATGCGCTCTCATTCTGAACTATTGCATATTTATTGTAACTTTACAAAAATGATTGAAACTCAATTGTCTAAATGTATCAAAAGTTTTTGATCTAACAATTCACTTGAATACATACAATCTACTTTTCAAAGTATCTTGCAAACATATGGCACTATCCATCAAACCTCTTGTCCAGGCACCTCTCAGCAGAATGGACAAACCGAACAAAAAATTCGTCATATCTTTGACATAGTTCGAACTCTTCTCCTCTTTGGTAAAGTCCTTGTCCCATTTTGGGGTGAAGCTACCCTTAATGCAGTTCATACCATTAACCACATTTCAAGTCCGGTCATCTCAAATCAATCTCCATATGAACGTTTGTTTGGATCTCTCCCTGATTATTAACACCTTCGTTCCTTTGGTTTTTGCTTGCTTTGTTCTTCTTCAGTCTCATGAACATACAAAGTTGGAGCCCCGTTCTCGCTTTTGTTGCATTTTTTGGCTACGACGAGGCTCAAAAGGGCAATCGGTGTTATGATCCTATTGCTTATCGCCTTTGCATTTCCCATCATGTTGTGTTCTGGGAACATTATCTGTTTATTGAGATATCCACTTTTAGTCCCTCTATTTCTCAATCATATGCCTTAGAACTTTTTCTAGATGAGCAATCTAATCATTCTCCGCCTATGTCCATATCCGATGTTCTCTGCATTCCACCTACTTACTCCTTGGACACTCCTAGGCCAGGATCTTCGTTTCTTAAGCTGCCTCCCTCTCCAACTGCAGTCCCTAAGTCTACCTTGCCTGTAGATCACACACTTGACCTTTCCCTTCACCGTTCTTCTCGAGTAAGATCTCTTCCTACGCATATGCTTGATTTACATTGTTACAATTCCATTGCTACTTTGCATGAGCCTCACTCCTATCATGTGGCCTCCACTAACCCTTTATGGAAAGATGCAATAACTGAGGAACTTGATGCATTATCTAAGAACCATATACATGGGATCTAGTTTATTTGCCTCATGGAAAGTCTGTGATTGGTTGTAAGTGGATCTAAAAGATCAAGACTTGCTCAAATGGTTCTATTGAGAGGTATAAAGCTCGACTTGTTGCCAAAGGTTTCACATAGGAATATGGCATTGACTATAAGGAGACTTTTGCCTCAGTTGCCTGTCTCTCCTCTATTCTCACTTTTTTGACTGTTGCAGCCTCTCGTCAATGGAAGCTCTTTCAAATGGATGTCAAAAATGCCTTTTTGAATGGTAATTTGTGTGAAGAGGTCTATATGCAGCCTCCGCCTGGTTTTTCTCATCCACCAGCCAAGGTCTTCCACCTCCATCATACTCTCTATGGCCTTAAGCCTTAAAGTAAGCCCCTCGCATTTGGTTTGCAAAATTCACATCTATGGTTTTTGGCTTAGGATACTCCCTTAGTTCCTATGACTCGGCCCTCTTCATTTGTCGTTCTAACAAAGGTCTTATTTGCTACTGCTTTATGTGGATGACAAGATTATTACTGGCAATGATCTTAATTACATTCAAGAACTTAAGGACTTCATCAATCGATAATTTGAGATGAAAGATCTTGGTCACCTTAGTTACTTTCTTAGCTTGGAGATCACTTCCTCAGCAGATGGATTTTACCTCACCCAAGCCAAGTATGTCTCTAATTTTTTTTCTCGAGTTGTCCTTACTAATAGCAAGATTGCTTATACACCTATCGAGCTCCATGCACATCTGACCCCCTAGCGTGGGAAACTATTGTCTAACTTCATACTTTATCATGGTTAGCAGTCCAGTTTACCTTACAGTCACTCGTCTAGACATTTCTTATGCTGTGCATCAGGTGACCCAGTTCATGTCCGGCCCTCGAACAGGCCACTATACTGTTGTCCTACACATTCTTTGGTATCTTAAGGGAACTCTTTTCCATGGTTTGCACTTTTTTGCTCAGTCTCCACTAGTTCTCCAAGCATACTCTGATGCTGACTGAGCAGGTGATCTCATTGATCACCATTCCACCATAGGTTACTGCTTCCTTCTCGATTCCTCATTAATCTTTTGGAGTAGTAAGAAATAGACTATTGTCTCTCGATCCAACGCTGAGGATGAGTATCAAGCCTTGGAAGACACCACTGCTTAACTATTTTGGCTTCGATGGTTATTATAAGATTTAGGTATACCTCTCACCTCTGTCACTCCTATTTATTGTGACAATTGATGTGCTATCTAGATTACTCTTGATGATGTTTTCCATGATCGAACCAAGCACATCGAGATTGATTATCATCTTATTTGTCATCATTTGCTTCAGAGTTCTCTTCAATTCCTCTCAGTTTCCTCTCAAGATTAACTTGCCGACATCTTTACAAAGTCTCATTCTACTGCTCGATTTCATTATTTGGTTGACAACCTTAAAGTAGTTTCTCATCCGCCTTGAGTTTGAGGGGAGCTGTTAGTATATTATATGTTAGTGTTAGTGAGTCACACATTATTTTAGTAAGACTCTTGTATAACCTTTGGCCTCCTGTATATAGGTCACTTTGTATAGCACAATTGATATATAAAATTAATTAATATAATTATAATAGTTTTTATGTTCGTTAAAGAAAAAGGTCAAAGCTTGAAGTTTGGACTTGTCGTTTCTTTTGTGGTATATACTCTTTGACATGAAGAGGATTCTTTCCCTACGTGTGGTGGAAAAGACATCGATCTTGATGATTATATCATGGACTTATAGTATTGTTTAATAGTAATTAAGGAGATTGATTTATTGTTGGTCGTTGAAAATGGAGGTTTGACTGAGACGGGGGAGGCTAGAGCATTGAATTTCATTGGTTTGGCAGGCATGCACCCAGGTTGACTCACAGCTTCTGCAATTTAAATCCCCTCTCAAATTTTTTTTAACTGTTTGAAGTTTGGACATTAAGGCATTCTTCTTCTAGAAAGTAGAAAATCAGAAATCAAAGCCTCGCCGGTTAGTTAATTTTTGAAGTGCTCTTGAAGTGCCGTTCATTCAAAGATAAATAATAATAATAAAAAAAAAACAAAACAAAACAAAAATATTGGTAAGCCTTATTGGGCTGACCATCTCCATCAGAGGACAAGTTGTCTTATTAAAAAAATACTGCAAAACTGAGGAGTTTGATTTATATTGTATAATGCGTTCCAAGAAAATTAGCCCTACTTTGGCACGCTTACTACTTATAATTAAAAAAAATTCTAACTCGGGGACTGTATGTGCATGCTCTTTATTAAAAAAGAAAAAACATCATTTTAAAATTGATATTTTAGTAATTTTAAAAATTTTTAAAAATGAAATTGCTTATACCTGTATTGCAGTTTCCAAATAAGGACGGTACGTAGTATTGCTCTATAATTAACGGGTTAAGATTGTGACGTAAATAATTAAATTTATTTATTTTCAATTAAATGTTTTGAGATAAGTAGAAAAGATATTAATGATAAGCTTACTAGTTTCTACTACCCGTTTATTACTCCATAAAATATTTAAAACTTCTATTTTTTTATTATTTTCTTTTATGTTTTTTAACATCTTTAATTATTAAGAAACAATGAAAAAAATATTCAACTTCACTAATGATTACTTTTTTAACTATTAAGTTAAAAATAAAAATAAAATTAAAAAAATAAAAAGAGTAATAAATGAATGGTAGGAGGTAGTAAACAATTATCCAAAAAATATTATAGTACTTGATGGGTCTATTTACTAATGAGAGGGTCTAGCTCAGGCATGAAGAAGAGTGTTAAAATATAAGTTAAATAATTAAATTTATATTTTTTGATCAGTTTAAACTTTTGAAAAAAATGATAATTTAACGACAAAGAGTCAAGATTACTTAACATGTTTGAACACTCAACATCTCAAAGATAATATCTTTCCATGCATATACCAGTTGAACTTTGTAAGAAAAAAACAGAAAGCATCTGATCAGACTCGATCAGACATATTTCTATTGATCTACATGCTCTCTCTCTCTTTTTTCCTTTTCTTTTTTAATGTATATGCATGCTTTGCTTTCAACAAGTGTTAAGACTTTAGTGCTAAGGGACTGATGGCATCCATGCACATGATGGTTGCTTGACGATGACTATATATGGTAGACATCATCATGAATCAGATCTAGATAAATTACAGTCGTGGTGTTAGGAATCATGACAAGAACAATATTGTCAAAACTATTTTACTATCAATTAATAATTAATGAGATTATACACTTTATTTAAAAATACTTTTATATTTTAAATTTTAAGATTTTTATCTGGTCTAAGTTTCAACGTTGGCATAATTGCCTCTCGCAACGCCATGCCATTGAAATTTAAGCTGGTACAGGCGTTTACGTAATGTATAAATTGAGATCTAGATAATGATTAATTTTCGTTGGAAACATTAATAATTGTGTTCTTTGACTATCACCTATCCATGCATGTCGTTATAATTTTCTACTAAATTATTAATCTGATGTCGACAACATGCATGAACACACATGTTCATAAAACAGTGGCTGAAAAACCAGCTCATGCATAAGGACGTACGTACCATTGTTCAAGCCAATGACTGACGGCCACCCGTCAAAGTTTAGTCCACGAATTAGCCCTCGTTTTCAAACATTAGTTCATTTTACAAAAGATATTGGATAAGGACGATGATATATGAAGCAAGAAAGACAAGTTTGATTGCATTAGATTGATATTAAGGACTAGGGGGACTGGGGAGAGTCGACGATTGTAGCATTCATGAGGTTCTTGACGACGAGATATTTAAAAAGTAAGATATTGCGGTTTGTCATGTCATGGCTAATTTTTAGTATCTTTGCTCTTCTGTTTCTCATGTTGTTGTCATGTTGTGGGTGTTGTTTTTTCTTTGTCTTTTAGCTGGTGGATTGTTTGTAAATAAATTTAATGACATGATTAAATATTAATAGATTAGGATTTTCCATAATTTCTCATCTAAATGCTTTTTTTCAAAAGATATTTTTCTAAAGTTAATAGACTGATTGTGTCTGTTTCTCTTAGAATTGTAAAAACTATTTAAATAAATAATTGTAGGAGATGTTAATCTTTAAAATTGTAGGAGACTCTAGTTGCCTTCTCATATGCCCAAAAGGAAGGCGAGCACTGTTAAAAACAACATGGTGGTTGTTGGTAGCGGCTGTCTTAGGAGGATGAGGGAACTTTTGTCTCTCCATCAACTATATATTAAAGCATTTTGGTGAGGGTTGACAAAAAAGCTAGTCATGCACCAACGGCAACCCATGGGTGCTTATATGTCGACAATACATGAAGATTAAAAAATAGTCCATCGATGGAATAGAGATTTGGCATTTTAGCCATGGGATACATGGCCCGATGGTGGATGTTGGGAATTGGGTCAATTCGGTCATGGAGTGAACTTAAAAAGACTAAGGTGCTCGAGCTAACTAGGAGCAAGATCGAGTAGGGGTGGGTGCCCACTACCCGTTCGCCCCCTTATCCGACCCCCACCTAGCTGGGGCGAGGTTTGCCCACAAGTTTGGTCTACCGAGGTACGGGACCTAGGCCTACCTAGGATTTCTCCTGTCTAGTCCGCTTATATAATATATATAAACATATTTATTAAAAAAATTGATTTAGAAGAAAATCTCAAAACAACGTCATTTTATTATAGGGTTTGGTATAAAACGCCTCAACCTTTTCCCTCATTACACATTTCTTTTTTCTTTTTAAATCTCAGCCTCTCTGTTTTATGACATCATCATCACCCCCAATCAGTATATTTCTCTCTAGTTGGTTTTGGTTGGTGGTTCACTTGTTTTTGTTTGGGTGTTTGGATTTTTCAATAGCTGTGGGTGGGCGGTGGGTGGATGGCCGTGGAGGGCAATCCACTCCTGGCATCCTGACAGGGACACCGGCTCATCAGGGTTGGGGCCAAGGCCCGAGGGCCCAACTCTCCCCTCCACCCTCCGTAGCGAAGATGGGGGGGGGGGGGGTGGGATCAGGGTGACCCCGTTCGGAGGGCAAGTAACACCCCTAAGATCAAGTGAGATCAAGGCTACTAAACAAAAGGCAAGAATCGTAGGAGGAATGCTATTAAAGAAAGTAGGGCAGCCAATGTCAAGTACGAGGTGGCCAATATATAAAGATAGGCAAACGTGTGGGGTCGATAGTAACAGTACGTTGGGAAGCACAGCTCTCCAAGGAAGTCAAAGCCTTGTATTTGAAAATTAGACTCCTGAGAAGAATAACATCAAATATGAGAAGAGGAATGATGATATGTGCAACGCTATACCATCATCCTATATGATAAAGAAGATAGCGCCAATATTGAATTAAATGTACAATAAAGAAAGATAGTGCCAATATAGCATTAATAAATCGGGTAGAGTTGTCCCCCAAACTTTAAAGAAAGCCCGAAGATCAACATCCCACGAAATTTGGCAATGTTTTCTTGTCACTCTTACTCGGAGCTCTCCCTTGCTACTTGCTAGACCCTTTGACATAGTTCTTCGATCTTTTCTTATAGAAATAAAAGGAACATGAAGCAGTGATCTTGACCATGAGAAACTGTATCAACAATGACAGTCATGGAGTAAACACTTGACATGGAAAAGATAAATTAATCAAAGAGAGAGACGAAGAGTGAATGAAAACTGGAAAGGGAGGAAGTTAGAGGGAGATCCGGCGTAGCCAACCAGGCCTCACAGGGGATCCAGAAGGAGAGACAGGCACTCAAGTTTTTCTAATGGAATTCACATGCATTAAGCTTATCTCAAGACATTAATGCATTCTTTTATACATCTGACTAATTTTTTTTACGATCAAGATTCTCTAGAATTTTTAAGGTATTGAATCTTATACAATTTGGAAAATGGCACCATTATTAATACTATTATTGTTTTTTACATTTGAAAAATGATAAATATTGATATATGATATTGAGTTGGTAAATGACATAAACATTAATGCGGAAAAGCCTATATAACTATTTAATTTTAAAATAACGGTTAAACTGAAATGACTTGTTGGATTATTTCAAATTCCCTCCAATTTTACTTTTGACTTCTTTTGAAGTTTTCCTCTACTGTCATTTTTTATTAGTCCCACATTGATATATAAGACGTACATGCAAACTTTTGGTGGCTGTTTATAAGTGAATTTATTTCGCAATACATAAATAGGAATAATATAATGGTAGACACATAATAGTAGTGTCACCCAGTGCGCGGACAACACACACGTGCGACACATTGACGCTTTATATGCACTTAACACATACATATTGTCACAAGTGACGGAATTATTTTTAATTCAACTAAAATGATATGTTTTTTCATTTATAATAACAGTTATTTTCACACATTTCTGATAAAAACCATTTTATTTAAATTTAAATGAAACAATATAATTGCTCTTAAATCTCTTTTACAGAACTCAATTTCGTGAATGAGAGCTAGTATTTGTCTAAGAGACAGATTAAAAATATTCATTTAATTGTTATTTACTCTTAAATCTCTGCTTGATTTTTCTAACATGACTCTACATGGCAGAACTGTTCACGAATACTGCAAGTGTACGTTAATCCATAGTTTTCCTTAATGATTTCATACACCAATAAAAAGATCACATACGATATATCTTGGTTCTTATGACACACAGCTAGGTTGAATGATTATATATGTGAGAATCTTAATTTGTATATAATATCACGTACGTGGGAATAAGAATGATATTTAAGACCAGCATAATCAACAGTCGATCATGAAATAAAAAAACAAATAATTAAAGAGATTACCACACGTTCTAAAATTTGAACCGTCCATCGTATATTATGTGACATCCGAATCTTGGATTAAGTACAATCTTGGTTCTTACACTTTGCTGGAATATGATAACTGGAACCCTTCTATCCACTACGTGAAATCCACATGTTTTTAGGGTATATGAATATATGTTTGAGAGGAATATATAAAATAAATAAATAAACAAAAATCTAGGTGCATGGTTTAAAAGATTAGTCATTCTATTCTTAATTGAGCCAGTACGTGGAGTACATTATCCACATTATTTAAATTATAAGATTTGATTTGTAAGATTTAAATTTTAAAATTAATTTTTCAATTAAATTATTAATTATGCAATATACTTTACTCGATGTATTCTATACATGACAAACTTAAAAATAGATTTTTTCCTAAAAGATTATGGATGATGTACTCTTGATACTGACTTAATAATAGAATAATTATTTTGATGCGTTTTCCGACATGTTAGGCTTTTAGTTCGTGACCAGATAGCTGGTAGCCCTACTCATATCGATTATGCAATTTACATGATGTGATCAACCAAGTGGGCATCTTGCATAATAAAGGCCGAAAAAGGTTTGTATATATGAGGCATGAGCAACAGTGAGAGGTTCCGATGCCTAAATTATAAGGGGAGTTTTTTCTTTTGTTGTGGGGTTTAAACTCCTGATTTTGTCGTTTGTGCCATTGGAAAGGGTTCGGACGTGACTTGCGGCCTTATGCGTGAAATGATCTCTATCATACAGGTCCAATAGCTGATGGTGCTTATTGATTTTACTTCATATAGCAGGCAGAGAGTTTTAGTATTTAAGATAATAATAAAAATAATTAAATTTATTTTATTTTATCAATTTAAAAATTAAAAATTAGTAATAATTTAATATAGCATCAAGATAGTGTTGAGTAGAATTTTTCTTTGAAATGTCGACATTTGCAATAAAGTCCGTTCCTTCATATATACATGAGTCGGATGGAGACCCTGTTTTACCTATCTTATTTCGTGCCTTAACACCATTATTTCTTTTTAACCTTTACGTTTCTCATTTCGTGCCTTAAGATCATTATTACTTTAAGTTCTAATTCTACCATCTTAACGTCTTGGGCCCAATGCTCATGAAGACTTTAGTCTAAGAGATTGATATAATTACGAGAGTAATTCTATTATGTCCATTAATTTATATCTCTCATTTCGTTTCCTTAATAAGCCATTACAATGTAGTGCCGCTTGACTTATTTAAAAAATTAAAAGCATACATAAAAGGGTTGAAGGAATTTCGAAATTTTATCTTCATCTTTTTGTGTTTTGAATATATTTTTAAAATTTTTTGTGGTATAAATTTGGGGCATATTAACATTACTCTATGGAAATGGTGGAAAAGAATTTCGACTTTTAAGAGCTTTGAGCCTTTTCTCACCGACATCCGTGGGTTTGTACGCATCAAAACAAACACCGGGGTCACGCGTTCGGTATGGAAGCCCACTGGCATTACGACCAAATGCGATCTTGAATGCGTGGTCGGGGTCCCCTCCAAACACCTACACACCAACGTACGTTTTAACAAAAGCATATTGCTAAACGTATACGATATATCAGCCTCATTATTTGAAGCCAAGCAAAGTAGATAAGATAGAATATTGGACATAAACCTACTCGAGATCAGCTATATATTTTCCTCAAGGAATTTCTACAATTAAGTTCGTTAATTCCCACAACTATAACGTTTATTAGCTCTGTGATGCTGAAAAAGCCCCCCACCATCTATTCATTATACCCCAAAGAATACATTCATGCAACACCTTTTTTTCAATATTATCATAATTATGACATGATGTTAATATTTCAAACCAAAAATGCAATGTTATGAACAATTAAAAGTGTTCGAATATAAATGAGGTGATATCGTTACATTATGATATGATATCCTGTGATTAAATTTGCTTATATAACAATGATATTTTATTATATGATAAAGTTAGAATTCCATGCATATGCATACTCTAAAACTATTAATAAATTGTTTTCAAAATTTAAATCCGAAGTGGAAGAGAAATAGATATATAAAGAGATTAAATGAATAAATTTTTTTCAGATATTATTAAATAATAAATACATATTTTAAAATTCATGTAAAAAAAAAGTATTTTATTGGTAATCCTTCGTTAAAAAATATATATACGTACTTTTAAATGAATGGGAATAAATTTTATTGGCCGATTGGATTGAAAAATACTCTCAACTCATTTTATATTATTTTATATTTACAATTTTATCAAATTTTTACATAAAATATAATAAAAAATTTTATTTTTTTAAATTTTAAAATAATAATAATATTTTATTCATAAACTATCTTAAATAATCTAAATATCCGAACAAATTCTGATTTCCTGTAATGACGCGAAGGGCTGAAAGATGCTCGACACGGGAGCCTACTTTTATAGAATCTTCAATGTTCCGAGCAGCGTGGATTTTGCCCTTTGAAGTTGAAACTTTGGTCCAAAATGGACGGCCGTGGGGTATAAAAGTCCACACATTAGTTTGCACGTATTCTAAATTCTAAAACTATATAATAACTACAAAAGCACCGCCCGGGCGCCATCAATTATTTATTTGTACGGCACAATCGTCACATTTACCGCTAACCATAAAAACAAATCTATTTTAATAGTGAATTACAAATTATAAAAATATAAAAAGTAGTGATCCAATGCACAGCCGACCATATTTATATCTCGGTAGTCCTACACCCACCCAACAATCCACCGTTCCCCCCCCCCCCCCCCCCCCCCCCCCCCCCCCCCCCCCCCCCCCCCCCCCCCCCCCCCCCCCCCCCCCCCCCCCCCCCCCCCCAACTCTCAGCCAGAGACCACCACTGACCACCTGCGGCGGTACGGTGTAATATAATGTCCATCTTCGTTAGGGGTGTGCATCCAGATCCGGATCCGGATATCTGGTCAAAACCGAATCCGGATCCGAATTTTCAAACCCAAGCGGTTATCTGCCTGAATTGAATCCGGACTCAATCCGGGCGAATAACTGGATTTAATCCGGATATCCGAATTGTTTGTTTTTATTTTAAGATAAAACCGGATCCGGGTTATAACCGGATTCAATCCAAGTTTTGTAATATTTTATTTTTAAAAAAACTTTATAACTTAAAAAATATATATATAGCACTTTTTTAAAAAAGAAAAATTAAACTGGGTGTAATCTGGGTGGATAACCGCCTGGATTCACCCGGATTCCAGATTTCCGGACCGCACCGGAAAAAAAATTCGATCCGGATGAATACCCTTAATCTTTGTACCTTTTAAAAGTAGTGACCCAAAAAGAAGAACAAATAAAATAAAAATAAGCGCAGGAATTACGAGTTGTTTAAATAATATTCTCAAATCAGCATATATAGTATATTATTTATATAATTAAAATAATAAAGTTTGATTTATAATATTTAAATTTTGAATAATTTATTAAATATTTATTATTATTATAGATTAAAAAATATAATTGTTTTTATTTATTGAAAAATCAAAAGTTCAAAACATAAAGAAAGTAACCAATCTTAATCTGAAATAGACTAACAACCGGAGTATATACATTCAAGACCTTTTCACTCTCTCTCTCTCTCTCTCGCTCGCTCGCTCCCGCTCTTGATCCAGCAGAAACAGACACGGCACGGAGAAAGCTATTCTTTTGAGAGAGAGAGAGCAGAGCGTAGCGCCACCTGGCGATCTCGGAGGCGGTGTTTAGACGCTTCAAAGTTACAGCCGGCGGATCCTGCGCACGCCACGCCACGACAGCGCTTTTCGATACTATATGCTTATGTCCCTCCGAGTCTCCGACCAATCAATTCATTTTTGTTACTATCAACGTTTTGTTTTTTTTGTTTTTAGTTTCTTTTTCCTCTTTCTTAACTTCCTTTTACTGTAAGTCGAATCCCAATATATTCGGTCCTCTTTTGGCGTTCGGTGGATTGAATTTCGGTGCTTTGGGATCGGATCGAATCGGACAGCGCCGGAGGTTTGAGGATTGTTTAGTGTTTCGGATCGTGTGATCGAGACTGTTGTTCGTATATTTAGGCACAGACAAATGGAGGAATAATCGTATTTATGATCTTTGTTTCGAAATCGAAGCAAACTTCCTTGGTTTTCCCTTGTACGCTTTGATGGTTGTTGTTTGGTGCTAAAGGAAGTTGAGTGGCATTTATTATCGCCTTTCTGTGAAGAATTTGTGGGGGGAGTTTTGGAAACACTAGACGGGTTTCGTCTGAGACTTGAGCTTTATAGTTTTTTGGTACTTTGGTTGGGATTGCGCAAGTTTTTTGAAAAAGATTTGTGTTATATATATTATAGAGGATTAGTCGACATGGTTAGTGGGAATTTGTTCCATTGTAGAAAAAATTCATGGCCGCCCGAGGAGTATATCAGCAGAAGCACTTTGCAGTTGGTAAGCTTTTATGTCGCTTGCATTTTTTTTTTTTTTTCAAAAATGAATTTCTAATATTCATTGGACTCAATTTGGTTGCTGAGAAACTGTAAGAATGAAAAAAAGAAAAGACAGACTTTGGAAACTAGAATTTTCGCTTTATTTACCAGAAAGATAGAAATTGAGAAGAAACAATATTAGAAGGATTGCTGTGCGATTTAAATTGTTGTGATGCACTTCATAAATGGTACATTGGTTTTGTCAAAACAATTATTGTCCATTACATAAAAGTTGATTGTTGTAGTTAGGATATCTGGTTTTAATATTGTACGTTGACTAATTTTTCTTTTTCTGCGAGTGTTTTTTGTAGTTTGATTTTGATAGTGCTGCCCCTCCGGAACAAGCCTGGAGGAGGAGATTAAATAGCCACGCTAATATTCTCAAAGAATTTAGTGTCACATTTATGGACGCAATAAGGATGGTAAGAGATGGTTCTCTTTCTTATTAGTTTACTGATTATGGAAACAGACGTGTGCAATATTTAATCTTGTGCATAGCTTATCCTATATTTATATAGATTTTCAGTTTCCTTTCACAGTTATGTCCCACTCACTATTTGTGAATTTTGAATTTCAAGGTTCGACTAGGTATACGATTGTGGTCCTATGTCAGGGAAGAGGCTTCACATGGGAGGGTAATTTCTATTTTTCCTTAATGGAGAGATCATTCATGTTAGATCTATTTGACCTTCTTAATGTTCAAAGTCCAATGAACGAATTAAGAAATGTTTTTACATTAGTTTAGACCATTGAAACTTAGCTTCAGAAACCTGAACTGCGACTGGTATTTTCTCTGCAGAAAGCACCTATTGATCCTTTCACTCGAGAAAGTTGCAAGCCATCAGCATCTCAAGGGGTTCCGCTTGGAGGGATGGGGTATGTGATGTATCAAAATCTAATGCTTCATTTCTTGTTTGTAATAACGTTTATTAATCATAGAGGATCTACCTCTGTTTATATCACAGGAGTGGCAGCATATCTAGAGGTTTTAGAGGGGACTTTAGGCAATGGCAAATTGTTCCTGGTACATGCGAACCTTCACCTGTCATGGCAAATCAATTCTCAGTAATGCTCTGACTTAGCCTCATCTACTTGCTATGAGGTTTCTATTTTTAAGATATGTATGATCCGTGCATTTTGACATTTCTGTGTTTATGACATTCTCAACTTATCTGGTGTTACAAGGCATGGTTTTTTATGTATTTTTTGCATGCCATCTCATATAAGAATTGCATGCAGTAAACTCTTGATGTGAGCGTATGACTGAAAATAGTTTGGTAGTTCGTAGATCTTAGTCTATTGTGATATCAAGCATATTATGAGTTGAAGTGCTTCCGTAAAAACATTGTTGCTAACTGTGAACTGAATCAAATGTGAAATGAGATATCTATTAAAAATTGAAATACTGAGAGCTATTATATGTAGATATATGATGAAGCAAAAAAGTTATGGTATTTACGACAGAAAGATGCTAAGCATGCACCTAAAGATATTGTTTCTATATAACCTCCCTCTCTTTCTCTCTTTGTCTCTCTCTGTGCCTCTCTCTTTGTGCATATGTGTGATCAGAGGCCTCATACTTCTCTTATTGGTGAAAGTTTACATTTTAAGAGTTTAGTATGTGCCATTTAATTATATTCTGAAGCAAAAGAAGAAAAATGAAACGAGATAAGTGAGATAGTTGCTGGATACTGGATACCGTTTGCAGTAAGAATGAGCAACAGCCGCTTTGTCAGTCTTGCACAAAGAACCAAGCAATTATTGTTGGCTTCAAAATGGAATATCACTGCTTCAAAGGAATGCAGGGCAGGCTGAACTCTAAGATCATCTGGAAACTATTATGCTTTGTGATAAAATTACAAAAAAATCAGTCATGAGTCTCTTACCACTTTTATTTTCATTGTCATAGATGTAACTCCACTGGCGCAACAATCAGTTAAATAAGTGTATTAGTTATGGAGCTTAAGCCTAACATGGGGGAAGCAGAAGGGTGGAGAAACCAGAAATCATGTCTTTTTAACGTCAATTATCACCAGACACTTTTTGGCAAATTAAATGTGTTAAAGGTCTTCTCATTTGTTCTATTTCCAACAAAGGTTCATGCTAGGATATTAAACATTAGGAGAGGGTAACGATTTCCCCACTCAGTTAGATAAAGAGAACCTTGATTTATAAAGACCGATATTTGTATGTCCTCGTAGTTGCTGTGGAAGAAGCAAAAGATCCCTGTTCCACTGTGCAAATTGGCATGTGGATTTGGAACCATGAATTTACTTCTGATTCTACTCTGTTCTTTTGCTATTTCAGATTTTTATATCAAGAGATGGTGGGAACAAAAATTTTGCATCCGTTTTGGCTCCAGGCCAACATGAAGGGCTGGGGTAAGAAAAAATCATGAAGTTTTAAATACTTTATCAAAGCAATCATGATTTGAATTTACAGGTTATTGCAATATTTCAGTTTTAATGCTCTTAGTTTGACATGATTTGAATTTACATGCTTATGCTCCTACATAAGTTTTAACTTATTCCCCTAGTATGATCCCGTGGATCTTTCTTGTAAGTGATTGTGTGTGTCGCTATAGATATTGACTAGTCAAATGGTTTGGAGATAACCTGACGCTGCCAAAACAAAATTATAATTATGCCTTTTGATCATATTGTTAAATTGGGAGTCTGATTGCCCTTTAGGCAAGAAAAGGCAGTCTTGGCACTCTTCTTATTAGGAGAGCGATATATATTGTAGATGAATGTTCGATAGTGATCTAAATTATGTTGGCATTGACATATTTCAATAATCAACTATAAGGTCCTTGACTTCTAATGGAGATGCCATTAAGAGTTAATACCTCTACTAGATGGATTCTGAAGATCCTTTTCTTAACTTCATGACTGAGAGGGACTGTTCTCTGGTTATTATTGAGTGAGGGAAGAATGAAAGAAAGATTGTATGAATCCACTCATTTCCTCTGATTTAGAGGTTTAAAAGCAGAAATTAGCTATGTTACTGATTAATTTCATGCACTGACAGGAAATCTGGTGATCAGGGTATATCATCGTGGGGCTGGAATTTAAATGGTCAGCATTCCACATACCATGCTTTGTTTCCAAGAGCATGGACAATATATGATGGTAACATTCCACTCCATTGTTTCTATTTGCTGTATGTACAGATATCTTAGGTAATATCATTTTGCTGCATGAGCTACCACTCAATTGTCACTTACACCCCATAAACGTTTGACTCACAACTTCAACCAAATTTTAAAGTTTCAATGGCAATTTTTGCCTCCACTAGAAATTGCTTTAGTTTGGATAGACATATATATAAAAAGACAAAAATACCTTAAAATTAAAGTGAAGTCTTTCAATTGTGGTGGATGTGCAGTTTCATCTTTTATATGTATTTCTGTCAAAGTTTATGGTTGTTTTCGACGGAGGGTGGTAACTGACGCTGAAACTTTATATTAGGGTTTGAGGCATTGAGTAAAAATGTATGTGCGGAAGTCACATTTTGACCATATATTTTATCTTGGATTCTTATTTTGATTAACATACTTCTCTTGTAGGTGAACCGGACCCAGAATTGAAAATATCTTGTCGACAAATATCACCATTCATGCCACATAATTACAAGGATAGCAGTCTTCCTACTGCTGTTTTTGTTTACACAGTATGTTTATTCAATTTCGCATCTCAGATTACTGTTTAATGACATGGATCCTAGCTCCATAACCACAGAGATGTTTGCAAGAGCTAAACTATCTCTAAGTTCTAGCATCTATTTCTGTAGGTGGTTGGAGTTTTAGTAATTCAATGTGAAGTATGCTCATTCATGTGAAAGAATACGTATATCTCCCAAGAAATGCATCTCATATGACTGCTGTCACCCGGTTTTCTTTGAGTACTGCCCTCAGTCGCATCAAAATAATATGCAGTATTATCATAATGTGTGTTGCTGATCTTTTTTAATAGGCTGGTGCTGATTTGAAAAAATACTACAAAATGTCGTATCTTTTTCCATTAATATTTTATCATCCCTATCTATATTCCCAATCCCTTTCCATGTAAATCTTTTCGAATATCTCATTCAATTATTTGTTTGCATTCCTTGACCTGAAAACAGTGTCCATACTATTTCGCATGGTTACTGATGTTCTTTTTTTAAAAAAAGAAAAAGAATGGTTACTGATGTGGAGTAGCTAAATGTGCTGTAATCAAATGTGCTTTTTCAAGTGATGAATCCCATTTGGATTTGCTCGTGTGCATCAACCATAAACTGAACCACTAAGGCCTCGTTTGGTTACACAAACCATCTCATCTTATCTAATCATTACAACTTTCCCAAACTCACACACAAAATACAATAAACAATTCAACTTTTTCAAATCCCAAAACAAAAATAATATTAATAAATTATACTATAACAATATTTTATTCAACTTTCAACATTTCATCTCATTCCATTTGTGTAACCAAATCAGGCCTAATTTAAGTTTGGTTGTCCAGTTTCTCAAGTAAGCAAATAAAATGTGTTTTATAATTTGAACTTGAGTTTGCCACCAACAATTTGCATCAGCGAGCGAGCCTCTAGCTCAAGTTGCATCTGCTAAACTTGAAAGAACAAAATGGAGGTTGAGGTCGCTGGCTCAAGACCAACCGGGTGCCTTTGTAAATTACCAATAAATAACGTATACTGTTTGCATTAAAGCTCTTTCATAAAAGTTATGAATAAATCCTATCACTCATCTTAGCAGACTGTAGATAAAGCCAAAGACAGTCCTTTTTATAAGTATAAATTTTGTTGAAAAGCGCAAAGGGTGCACTCATGTATACAAGATAGTCACCTATCAAGAATTAGAAAACGATACAAAAAGTATGGAGTTTAACCCATTTAAATTCTGTTGAGCTCCTCCATCGTTCGTTCACGGTCATCAAAATTTCTATTAAATCCTGTTACTCATCTCAGCAACCTGTATACGAAGCCAACAATGAGTAGTCTGATGACCTTTGTGACTCACTGTTTAAGGGACAGTTTAGTACATTTTCTGATAAGTGATTTTTTGGTGATTTTGATTACTGGTTTTGAGACTGGTACTTTTTCCTGTTGCAGTTGGTTAACACTGGTCGAGAAAGGGCAAAAGTCAGCCTTCTATTTACGTGGACGGTAAGATTACTTCTTGTTGCCAGAGTTTCGTTACCCTTAATCCAAGCAATTAAAAGGTATAGCATGGTTTCTTGGATATTCAGTCATGGTTTCCTCTTGTACAGAATTCAATTGGTGGCATCTCGCATCTTTCAGGAGATCATGTTAATGAACCATTTATGTAAGTACATGTGCTAAAAAAAGTTTATTTCTTTCCTTCATGTTCCCTGCATCTTATCAGTATTTATTTTTTACTTTCTTCTCTTTCTTTTGATAGAGGCGAAGATGGAGTCTCTGGCGTACTTCTACATCACAAGCAAGTCATAAAACCTTAATAGCTATATGTGACGGTTGGTTTGCATAATTCACTTGATTATTTCAATGCTTTCGTACGTTAAATGAGGGCAAGGTATTTAACAGAACACCCCCAGTGCTGTGAACGCACAAACACAATGGAAGAGAGAGGAGGTGGGGGCCAAGGGGAAGACTATAGCACCCTATCAAGAGGAACAAAATGTGCCTAGTACAAAAATAAATGAGGTCCACATCTAATGTCTTTTTAGTAAGTTATTAGGGAAGAACTTATCAACAAAAGTTATTACGGAAGAAATTGCTGAAACCAGCAGAGTACGAAAAATAAATAGTTATGTTACCTATCTAATTTAGATAGATTCAAATGCTTTAAGGACATATTAGGAATGAATTAGCAGATAATATATAAAAGCATCTGAATAAGCTCTACTCGGCATCTGCCTTTTACTATCTTATTCATGGCAGACATGTGATGAGATTGTATATTAATATATTGGGCCGCTTTGGTGTTTTGGACACTCTTTGCTCTGAACAAGTCATAAAATGATCGAAACACTAAAAAATGTTAGCATAATTTTGAAGTCATCATGACTTCAAGGCTTTACTCTTGGTTCAACCACCTCTAACGCAGTTTTACATCTCAAACCTGATTTTTCAAGCAGGTTAAGGCACTTGGGACATGGATTTGTTTTGACTCATTAGGATGTTTTTTGTGGGGAAAAAAATACAGTCCTGATGAAAATTATTATCCTATATGAAGCAATTTTGGTAGACATTTGGACTTGAATTTTAATGACTCACTTAAAATCAACATCTCAATATCTAGGAAATATGTGAATTAGTTATATTATTTTATCGGTGGTATTAAAAAATTTGCCTACTCTTGGAAATTTATTTAAATATAAAAAATAAACCTTTTTATATCTTCAGAGCACTAATGGTTAGAAAGTCAGAGTAAGTGAGATAGTTGCCTTCTTATTTTTATTTTTTTTCCTATATGTCATTGTCAGCATGTTGAAACTCCTGCATTGATTTATACAGGCAATAAAAACCCCCTATCTGTTTGTATGGTTTCTACTTGCTAAATATTTTAGAAGCTTGAAAGCTAAGAGAAATAAAATTATTTGAATAGTGCGTATGCATTTTGGAACAATAGAAAACATAAAGCAACAGATAATATTTTAGTCTCAGGCAGTAAGTTCCAATTAGAAAGAGTGTTGACCCACCCATAGGTAGCCCAAGTGGTAAGGGTGAACTTGTGTGCAATAGCCCCATGTCACAGGTTTGATTCCCCTTGGGATCAAACTGCGATTTTTTTTTGATAAGTAATCAAACTGCGATTTAAGTGGGAGGTCATGATGGTGGGTTGTTGTGCTAGTCTTCCCGGGGGTTTAGGTTCCATGGGTGATTCCTAAGGGCTTAGCCATGGGGTGGTTCCCCTGTCATAAAGAAATAAAAATAAAAAGAGTGTTGAACGTGATGTACATGTAAAATGGATTGGTGATGCCATCTAGGAAGTAGGCATTAGATGATCTTTTGTAGGTGTGGCAAGTTATATGGAAAAATCCCCCGCCTTTGGTTGGGGAATGGTCAAGGAGATTGTTTTGTGGCTCTTTTATTAAGGTGCATATTTCTGTGTTTGTGTCCTTTTTGTTTTGTTGTCTTGCTCAACCGGTGTTGCATTTTGCATAATTTCTATTTTTTGTGTTTATTTGAAACTTTTGTTTCTGCTCATATGCTATATGTCTAAGGAGAAACATTATTATTAGATGGAAGAACCCCTAGGAGTTGGCTCAAGTGGTAAAGGCCTTGGGCTCTTAGGTCTAAGGTTCAAATACCCTTAGGTGCAAACAATTTCTAAGTGTCGTTGGACTAGGGGATTTTTTGGATGCCCCCCATATGATAAGAATAAGGGTAGGTGGTGTATATGATTCTATATTGCCTGGGAAGGAGAAGTTCTTGCTTTTTATAAGGTTCCAATGGGGTTCCAATTGTATCATTGACTAGTCCTTTTGAAGTATAGGTCATGTGGTTTGGGCCTTCTATTGGGGCGTTACAAATGGTATCAAAGCCCATTCCAACCAGAAATGTAGGACTTAAGCCGTGCCATCTACAACGGACAAGCCCGACAAGGATGTCGGGAACTTAAGGGGGATAAATTGTGATGCCCCAATATGATAAGGATAAAGGTAGTTGGTGTATGAGATCCCACATTGTTTGGGAATGAGAAGTTCTTGCTCTTTATAAGGTTCCAATGGGGTTCCAATTGTATCATTGACTAGTCCTTTTGGAGTATAGGCTATGTGATTTGGGCCTTCCATGGGGGGGTTACAATTTTTCCCTTGCATTACCAGATGTGCACTTGCGGAAAACTCCTTGCTGAGGTCCTATGCACCCTTGGGATTAGTTGGGATGATGTTACTGGACACCCGGTGCCAATCAAAAAATTATTAGATGGAAGATTTGAAGTTACTGTCATTCACAACTTCGTCTATTTCTTTTTAAAATTAACTAGTTAACTATGATACTATATTTCAATTGTTCCTTAGGATTATGCCAATGTTGCAGGACTGCGAAAGGCAATCCTCCTGTTACTTTCGCAATAGCTGCATGTGAGACTCAGAATGTGAACGTGACTGTTCTTCCTTCTTTTGGGCTGTCTGAAGGAAGTTACAATACTGCAAAGGGCATGTGGGATAGCATGGCCAAGGTAATTGTTTGTTATTGTTTTCCTTTTCGGCCAGGGGCTGGGGATAGTATGTAGTCTTTGCTTTGCGCTTCTTTTTTCATGAGGAGTCACTATAGTTCTCTGTTCATTTTTTCCATAAAGGCTATAGAGTTTGGAACTGAGTACATAGTGGCCATACTCAATTACTTTTGAGTTTTTCAGTTACTAAGGTTCTGCTTTTGTAGAAGTCACAACTTCTTTACAATTTTTAAGCTTGTGATCGAGTATTGACTCTTAAGGCTCTAATGCTCGAAATAATTCACTCTAACTCTCTTGCCTGTATCTTTAGGATGGGCAGTTTGATCGAGTTAACTTCAGTTCTGGACCAAGCATTCCCTCCTCACCTGGAGAGGCAGTTTGCGCTGCAGTTTCGGCCTCTACATGGGTGGAAGCTCATGGGAAGTGCACCGTTGCATTTGCTCTTGCATGGTCATCTCCAAAAGTAAAATTTTTGAAGGGAAGCTCGTACCATAGGTATTATGCTCTCCTTTACCTGGTCTTTATGTACATGTTTGTGTGTTTGGTAAGTTACACTTGAAACTCCTCTTAAATCGGAAATTACCAACTTACCTATGTTTGCTGTGGTAATTTAAGAAGTAGCGTTTTGACCTTTTCAAATATTTTAAGTAGAAAGGTTTGGAAAAGATGTGTACATTTTCAGGCTCATAATAATTAATATAAATTTACAAGCATGTTATAAGTACTCGCTAATTTAAAATCAAGTGGTGTGAATTTCTGCACTCCCTTATGTGTAATGGCTGGAAATTGTGTCGTCGTCTTTTTTGTGACAATATGTTATGACAATTATTTCTTAAGCATATTCATTTTTCTTTTGTTTTATATTTTTTTTCTTTTTCCCTTTTTGGCTGTAGGAGGTACACAAAATTTTATGGCACATCTGAAAGAGCCGCCTTGAACTTGGTGCATGATGCACTAACTAGTATGTATCTTTTGGTTTAATCTGTTCCATATTCTATTGAAGCCAGGCCCTATTATCTGGCCACCATTTGCTCTGTTTTAAGTACTAAGCTACTGAAATATTGTAGTTTTCACTTTTTCATTTTTGTTATAAGCTCCCCAAGGGTGATGTATGTTTGAGAATGCTATGCGTGTTATGACATGATATTATCTTGAACAGATTATAAGCGGTGGGAAGAACAGATAGAGAATTGGCAAAGTCCTGTCCTGAATGACGAAAGGCTTCCAGAATGGTAATACTAGTGAGACTAACATCATTTTCTACCAAAATTTCACTTGGTGTTATAAATTTGTGAAAGGCTTCAGAAGCCCATCAGCAGAAGCCTTTTTAGTCTTGATGTTGGACATTCAAATCTTTCGATGTTTAAATTGTGCCAAAATTTTTTATAATTCCAAAAGTCATCTCGGGTGCCTTCAAGGAACCCTTCATGTTTGGCGAGCTCTTGAGCATCCTTGGTATGCTTATTCTCGACAAATACTCCCCAACTTCCACGTAATGGTTCTCAAAATCACATCGATAGCACTGGGTCTTTGCAAATCTTGTCCCAGCGATTTGCTTGAGTAATTGGTGATTTTGACATAATGCTCTGTCCTATATTTGCAGGTACAAGTTCACGTTATTTAATGAGCTGTACTTCCTTGTTGCTGGTGGAACAGTCTGGATTGGTAGTCTTCTATGCTATCTTTTGCAACTTAATATTTTACTAGGAGAATTTGGTTTCCTGAGAACAATGATATTAGCAATGTCTTTTGCTGTGGCTACATGTTTGTCAGAAAGGTCAGAAATAACAGACTGCTTTAATCTTTTTTAACAGACTCTTCGTCTTCAAACATGAGAAATGATCAGCATCAATTAGTAGACGTGGAAAATACCGATTTCAGAGTAACTGAAGCTAAGGACAGCCGAAAAGACTCTGTTTTTCAGCATGCTAAAACTGGTACTGAACTAAAAGACAAAGATGAAGATATATTTCCAAAGGGTTCTTGTGAAGATGCAGCAGTGGTTCCTGTGAAGAAGGGACATTCCAATCACCCTTTGCGGCCCCTCACATTGCTGGACCCACCAGATGAAAGTGATGATGTTGGAAGGTTCCTATACTTGGAAGGTGTGGAGTACATCATGTGGTGCACATATGACGTACACTTCTATGCTTCATTTGCTCTTCTTGAGCTGTTTCCTAAGATTGAACTCAATATTCAACGTGATTTTGCGAAGGCTGTGTTATCTGAGGATGGAAGAAAAGTAAAGTTTCTGGCAGAGGGGAATTGGGGAATTCGTAAGGTTAGAGGAGCGATTCCTCATGATCTGGGAACACATGATCCTTGGAATGAAATGAATGCATATAATATTCATGATACAAGCAAATGGAAGGATCTGAACCCAAAGTTTGTGCTTCAGGTGTATAGAGACTTTGCTGCAACTGGGGATATGTCATTTGGTGTTGATGTTTGGCCAGCGGTTCGTGCTGCCATGGAATACATGGAACAGTTTGATCGGGACGATGATGGTCTCATTGAGAATGATGGGTTCCCAGATCAAACATACGATGCTTGGACAGTTCACGGCGTGAGTGCTTATTGTGGATGCTTGTGGCTTGCTGCACTCCAAGCTGCAGCTGCAATGGCCGTTGAACTAGGCGACAGAAGTTTTGCCGAAAGGTGCAAAAGAAAATTTTTGAAGGCCAAACCATCATTTGAGGAAAAATTATGGAATGGTTCTTATTTTAACTATGACAGTGGCTCAAGTAGCAACAGTAAATCCATACAAGCAGATCAACTGGCAGGGCAATGGTATACGGCATCCTCAGGGTTGCCTTCACTTTTTGATGATTTTAAAGTCAGAAATTCTCTTCAGAAAATCTTTGATTTCAATGTAATGAAAATTAAAGGAGGCAGCATGGGTGCTGTAAATGGGATGCATCCCAGTGGAAAGGTGGATGAGTCTTGCATGCAATCACGTGAAATATGGACCGGTGTCACCTATGGAGTGGCAGCTACAATGATCTTAGCTGGAATGGAGGAGGAGGCATTTAAAACTGCTGAAGGTATTTTTATTGCAGGCTGGTCAGAAGAAGGATATGGGTAAGTTCCTTGCATGTGCCTTAATCATTTGCATGGTGATTTGATGCCTCATTAACTTGATCAAGTATGTCAATATTTTCATTTTGATCATATTTGAGGTGTGGGATGACCGACAATGATAACAGCGATTACCTACTGATAACCATGACATATTAAACAGAGTCTAAGATTTCTGTGAATTGTGTTATGTTACTTCAGCTGAACTGGAGATGGAAATTTTCACAAAGCTGCAAATATTATACAATGCCAGCGAAAATCAGCTCTTTGAACCAAGTTTAGGGCTGTTTTGGTGCTTTCTGAAAATTTGGTCAGGCCTTGGTGCAGATATAACCCCACTCTGGTTTATATGAAAACCATACTTATATTGCTTAACAATTGACCATACAATGCCTTTTCCATTTATGTTGAACCCGTACAACTTAAAACAGCCCTTTGTTAGAAGTCCAGCCTAGGTAGATTATCCTTGGTTGGAACTTGGGTGTGTGCTCTGCCCTCAGCCTAACGTAATGCAATGTGTACCTGTCAGTATCCCATGTAAGATGCAAAGACCTCACAGTTTGGAACTACATATGTTAGGGGGCTGTTTTATCCTCTCCGATAGGCTCTATCCGTATTTAATTTGAGACATCTTCCTTTTCTGTCACTTGCAGATACTGGTTCCAGACTCCGGAGGGATGGACAGTGGACGGGCACTTTAGATCTCTTATATATATGAGGCCACTCTCAATATGGGGTATGCAGTATGCATTATCGTTGCCCAAGGCAATTCTTGATGCCCCTAAGATCAATTTCATGGATAGAATCCACTCATCTCCTGGTAGTTTTAAATCCAATGAAACAGGCGTTAGAAAGATAGCCAATAAAGCAAAGTGCCTTGGAAATTCTGTTTTCCATTGTGCTTGCTGATTGTAGCGTGTAGGGTTCGTTCCATCATCATTGTAAAGAAGTGTTTATCATATTTATCCTTTTTTCCTCAAACCCACAGTAGAAATGGAACACTACTTTAGGTTTGGGGGACTGTTTCTTTTAGAAAATGGCCATAAATGGTCAGGCAGCAATCCTGCCAACCCATTTACATGATATATAGAGTAGGTCTTTCCCTTTTATCAATTTTTCTTTTTAAAATTTTTTACTTTTCTTATTTGTTGTAAAGTGAATAGGTAATAGCCTCATCGATTTAAAACAATGGGTACTTTTCAGTTCATGTGTTTTTGTTGTTACAGTCTGAATAGTGAACTAAAATTTAATTCAAGTCTATAAATAGTTACCTTAATCTCTTGATGCAGCCCTCTCTCTTTCACCCTATGTTATCACTATCTTTCTGTCAAAATATATTAATTATAAATAATAAAATAGTGTGGTACAAAGAAGTAATAACCTACTATACAAAGTCCTATCAAAACATGATGCATCGGCTTTGCAAAGTTAATAATCTAGAGAGAGAGCCTAACATTGGTTTGAACAGCTTGAGCATATGATGCCAGCACCAAAACATCTTTTTCAACATAAGTTGGCATGCATACACCAGCTTCAGTACTAGAAACATGCATTCAGTGTGGTCAATGATTTTTCATTGCTTGTTTCTTAGGCCTTCTGATCATCACTTAACTCTTCTATCGCTTTATTAATTTCAAAAAACAAAAACCATCAATCTATTGAAGAGTTTTCACTAGCGTTTGTAGGTATTGGAAAAAAATCAACCTTTACAAAATCATTTACTAAAATATCACCTCTGATTCAACAACATAGACGACTTATATTTACTAAATCATTTACAAGTATGATGAAATATTGAGCCCATGTCTACGAATATGTCACTTCCAACGTGATTCAAGGTCGTGGCTTGTTGTGGTGGTAGCACTGGGCCCAGGAGAATTCTCTCCATCACAAAGATCCAAAGTATTGACCTCCCATCCACCTTCTCTCCAGTAGGTAGAATAGACTTCTGGGATGTGAGCTACCTTCCAATAATCACTATCCTTTACATCTGGACGAAGAGTCTGGATAAACTCTACGGGCATGTCAAAAAATTCAAGAACTTTCAACTCGGTCAGATTCTCAATGCCTACCGGCACCATCTTCAGCAATTCACACCGCTGGATAATTAGCTTTTCAACACAAGGCATTGCTCCCACCTCCACTTGCACGCATCTAAGTTCATTGAATTGGTCAAGGCCTAAAACCTTAAGCTTGTTGAACCCACCCTTCCTGAAATACAACGTGTCTCCCTCATAAACCTGAAGTAATTCCAGGTGTACAAGATTAGGCAGTTTCTGAAGGAGCACAAGTGGGTCTTCCTTCAGTCTACTCCATTTCAGATACAATCTGACCAGTCCATGCAGTAATGGTATCCATGGAGGTAATGTCTCCAAACGTCCTCTCAAATACACCCGCTGGATCAATGGAGGCGGGGAAGAAAGGTGCTGCAAATCAAGAATCTCTTCCTCCTCTATTGAAGTTAGAGACAACGCACGAAGGTTGGTCAGTTTTTTGAGGGATGAACATAGAGATTTCCCATCTTCTTTTCTCAGATTTAGAATGCCTAACCTCCTTAGTTGGTACAGTTTCCCTATCTCCACCATTATAGCGCCACCACCTTGGTTTGCTTCTATGAAACAGAGCTTCTGTAGGGATCGTAGAGCTCCTATATTTCCTTGGACCTTAAAACCATGTCGAGAGTGAAAATATTCGTAAGACTCAAGTTTCAAATGATATACAAGGAGATGTCGAAGTCGATGTAGCTTCAAGATCTCAACAGGCAGTTCAGTGACGCGGGAATGTTTAAGATCCAAAGTCTCTAGGTACTGAAGTTTCCCTATAGTTCTTGGAATGCTTTTAACCTTGGTGCCCTTCAAGCTTAGATATTTCAAATAAACCAGGTTGTCAACATCAATTGGAAACCTTTTTAAACGTGATTCTTGCAGATCTAAAACATTTAGCAGCTTAAAACCACCAGGAAACAAGCTTTGAATGTTCAGCTTTTCTACCACCCGAAACATGAACAAAGAACGGAGTCGAGAAACAGACCTGTTTTCTTGTACGTTTTGCAGTGTGTTATGTATAGATAGGCGTCGAACCTTATCCGGCCACATCACGTTCTGATCTTTAGCAATGGAGGTGAAGTTCTGATCTCTGGACTTTGACACAATTATCTCCCGCAGCACGTCATGGACGCGATACGTTTTGACCCTTCCATCACTGGTTAAGGATGCCACTTGCAACAGACCTCTATTCAAGAGTTCGTTGAGGTAGTCCTCTGCAACTTCTTCCAGTGTTTTCCCTTCTTTGGCTTCGATTAATCCCTCAGCTATCCATAACCGAATCAGCCTCATTTGCTCGATCCGATAGTCCTCTGGGAAGATGCTCAAGTACAAGAAACAATTTTTTAGGTAGTAGGGCAAGTCGTTGAAACTTAGCGAAAGTACTTTCTTCAGATCCTGTAGTTTGTCATTGCCATCAATTTCAGCCCCAAGACTACGGCCAACGACATCCCACTCGTCAATCCTACGGGTGTCTTTTGATGCCAAAACGCCACTGATTGCTACAATTGCAAGGGGCAGTCCCTCACACTTTCTTAAAGTATATTGACAAATATCCTCCAAATAAGTAGGGCATGCATTCCCTTGAAAGGTTTTCTTACAGAAAAGATCCCAAGATTCCATTGAGGACAAAGGCTTCAAGTTGTAAACCTTACCAACAGATTCCACGCCAGAAGAGGTGGAGGCTACATCAGTATTACGTGTAGTGAGGATTATTCGGCTTCCACAGTTGTTGTTAGGCAAGGCATATTTGAGAACATCCCATTCATTCAAGTGCCACACATCATCTAGAACCACCAAGTACCTGCTTTTCTTGAGCAAGTCCTTGATTATTCTCCTCAGCCGGTCGTTGTTCATGTTGTCCAATCCTTCCGGAACTGGTCTGCTCACTACACTGAAGAAGTGTCGAATCATGTTTTTGAGGAGTTCTTCTATCTTGAAAGATTGAGAAACAGTGGCCCAAGCGCGCCTTTTGAAATGTTTCTTCACTTCTTCATCATCATAGACTTGCTTTGCCAACGTAGTTTTCCCCATTCCTCCCATTGCAGCAACAGAAATCACTTCACGTCTATTGTCACCCTTCACCAGCCACTGTACCAGCTGCTGCTTGGGTTCATCGATCCCCACCAAATCAGTCTTTTCTAGAAGAAGAGCATCGCCTCGACGGTGTTGCCATGTATTTTCTGCACTCGTGGAGCCCGAAGTACCTTGTTGGATTCTGGTGAATCTGGGAAGCAGCGTCCCGTGAACTTGGTAAAGATTTTTTATTCTGGATCTGATGGCTTGTAATTCAGAAATAATACGATAACGAGCTTTAATGTTCTTGATACAACAAGAGAATTTGTGGATTGCCCCATATAATCCATCTGCACGATCATGTACTTGAATAAGCATGAATTCATCGAGAGCATCTTCAGTTTCATGAGCGATCTCTCTTATTTGCTTAACCAGCACTTTGAATTCTACGTCACTTTCTTCCAAAGCATCTGCAACCTTCAGGAATGCTCTCATACGCTCTAGTTCTCCTCTCAGATTCAGAACGTCTTCCGGATCCCCTCTCAAGAGTTGCACCACATTTTCAGCAAAGCAAGCAAGCAGCTTGTCAAGCAGACTGCAAACACCGCTATCTGCCATTAATTATTTGATCTCCTCAGTAACCTTATTAATCAATCTCTCCAAAGTTCTGAAGACATCTCCACTTTTAACTGTCAGATACTATTCGGCTTGCCAATGCTAGCTCATGTGGTCGTGTAGTTTTGTTGAACTATATATGTGGCTATCATGCATCTCGATATTCTTTGGTTCTTTCCTCCTTTAATTTATTCCACTCGTTTGATGATAATATATATAAGATTTTTGACTCGTCAATGCTCTTTAAAATTAATGCTTATAAGCATATATAGCTTCGTAATTTCTATGACCTTCATGAAGAATGTGAAATATGTAAAATAATGCAGCCTTAGATCATATATAACCGTTGTTAACAAGCAATTCAAGTCATGAAAAGCTAATTTAAGTAACAAAACCTTATTATATTAATTGCCAAGCGTTAGCTGTGTAAAATATTTGTCTCTGACTGTGTCTAGAGTTGTTGCTATTCGATCCTATATGTGAGATAGGAACTATATATATGAAAGCCCCGCAGATTACGCAATTCAGTAAGTGATATATTTAATTCCAGACATTAGCTGATCCAATTGATCAACTAATTTTGTGACTCATGCATGATGCCTTATACTAGGCCTTGCCAATTTTGGCCATTGGTGATACTCCTCATGCCCTGGAAAATCGTATTATAGGTATGATTTTCTTCAATTATATATATGTCCCTATATATTGGCTATATGCAGGGTAAGAAAGAATCTGCAGTACTAGGTAGGATCGAATTGTTTGTCTTGGTATAACACGTTTTATTTATTTATTTATTTTTCTGTTCTTCATTTTGCAATCACGTACGTAATATTAATTGAAGCCAATAGTCAAGAGGCCGTGAGGTGGATTAATATGATTGGGTCGAGAAATAGTACTTGTTACTAAGTTACTAACAATTTCCAATACTTAGTGTGGGAATTGAGCTTCAAGTCTTCATTGATTTAGTAAATTCTTTAATATTAGTAGTACATATAAAAAAAAAAAATATTGGAAGTGGACCTTTCACTAAAATTAACCATTTCTAGGAAAATTATAGCCCTGATTTGTCTCTTATATTATATATATATATATATATTCTTCTAGCTTGTAGGCAAAGCAACGAAATTCCGGCCAGTCAAAGTCAGCTCAAGGAAAATGTTCAGATATTGCCATGCTCGATCTTGTTTTTTGTTTTTTGTTTCAAGTGAAAAAACAAACTGTTCAAGTACGTTCTTTTCCCATGAAATTAAAATGTAGACTTCAGAAACCCGTGTGTTGAATTTTCAAGCCTCCGTTCATATGGCTTTTCACATTAGTTAGTCCCAAGATTACCAAATCGAACTCTGTAATGATACTAAGAGTTAAAAATGTAACCAAATTAGTGGATCCTTTGATTTAAACCAAATCAATTGAGATTAACAAAAGTGCCTTGCAACCCTCGTATTTATTGCACTCGCATATATAAAAAGTAGTACTCATGGTTTAATAGGGAAAATTTGAGGTTTTTTTTTTTTTTTTTCAAAGAAAAAAGGACTGGGAGGGTGACCCTATATCTAGGCATGATGACCATAACAACATACTACTTATATGTTGGGGAACCACTCAAGCTAGAGAAGCTTAAAAGAACTATTGAGAATCATCAATAAAACGGTGTCTATTGAAAATAGTCAGCACTGATCTCCGAAGCGATCAGTTGCTTATGTTAATGAAAGTTAAGGTTTTAATTAAAATTGTTGGAGTATTCAAAGTTATATAGATGAATTACAACTAAAATCTCAGGAAGCCAAACAGAAGACTTCGTCTGAATAAATTCATCTATTAGTTAAAGCTGTTAGCTGGCAGTTAAGTTAGTTATTCTACAAGTACAGATGTCAATAATTAATTAGTCATGTGAGTGTTTAAATATAGGACCTTTGTATAGAGATATTATCAAGTTCAGTAAATGAAAAGAATCAGTACAGTTTGCTTATTCCAAATCCTCTGTTTTTCCCGAGTCTACAATTTTACAAAAATAAATAAATAAAGGACTTGTGAAAGAGGTTGGAAAATATACAAAATTAAAGAAGCAGGTATGAGATTTCCATTATTTTAATTAATATAATAATAGACCATTTTCCATAATGGAGCCTCCAAAGTTTGAGATTCTAAGGCTAGTTTGGATACTAGAGTATTTTGATTATATTCCACTATTATTCATTATTTTATCATTACTTCTTACTACTATTCACTATTATTTAATATTTTATCATTACTTTTTCCCAGCCGAGTAATGGCCTATTAATCTCTCACTTGCTTTATGTGGATGACATGGTGATTTTGCTAATGGCGGTAAGAGGTTAGTTAAGATGATTAAAGAAACTCTAAATATCTATGCTTGTTGATCTGGTCAAGTAGTCAATGAATCGAAGTCTTCCATTTTTTTCTTTTCTAGAATTTCATCTTCTAGATGACGCTAAATTTTGAACATTACCGGTTTCATTGTTGGAAGCTTTCCGATAAAATATTTGGGTGTTCCTATTATTTCTGGTCGTAAGAAGATTATGTATTTAGAGGACTTTTTGATGAAAATTTGGAAGAAAATAGAGGGATGGAAGGTTAGATTTTTATCTTCAGGGGCTCGGTTAATTCTCTTACATGTATTATCAAGCAGACTAGTTCACTTGTTAGCTGTTTTACAAGCTCTGAAGTCAGTTTTTGCTATGATTAATAAGTTGTTTAGGACTTTCTTTTCGGGTTTAGTTGAGGGGAAACAAAAAACAAATGGGTGAATTGGGAGTTGTTATGTAAACCAGTTGATGAGGGAGGTGTTGGCCTACGAACTCTCCTTGATGTACAAAAATCTTTACATTTTAAATTTGCTTGAAAATTGCTTATTGAAAATTCATTAGTGAATCCTTTGAGGGGGACTTAGTTTTGGAAGAGAATTTAGGCTTCAATTCTGTTTGTGCTTAGCCAATCCACATGGATTGTAAGAGAAGGAAATCTTTTCTTTTGGAGAGACAAATGGTTAGAGTCAAGAATGATATGCGAAGAGCTCAGTATTGTTGACATTCCGACTTTGAAAATAAAGGAATGCATGGTGAAGAATAGTTGGGATGTAGATTTCATAGTGCAACTTGTGGGTCGGGAATTCACAGACAAGATTTTAACCAAATTAGCGTGCACAAAAACTAGTTTTGTTTTTTAATTTGGTTGGGTAAGTCGGATGGCAGGTTCTCCACTTCCTTTGCTTGGGATTTGGTGCGTGTCATTGCTCCAAAACGACAGTGGTCCGAATGGATATAGCATACAACTTTACTAAAGAAATTTTCCATTGCAATGTGAAAAGCTTTTTCAAATAGCTTGAATGTGGATGATTGAAAACGAGGCATTGGTATTCCTGTGGTCTCTAAGTGTGAATGTTGCGAAGAGGGAGCAATTGAATATTTAAATCATGTTTTATATGTGGGAAAAATTGCATCTAAATTATGGCAGGCTTGCTCAAATTTTTTGGGTCTTCCTTTTGTATCAAATCATTCTTGGGCTCAATTGATGGAAGCTTGGTTTCAAAGAACAAAGAAATCCTCACAGGTGGGAAGTTTGTTTGACCTGGTTCCGATGATCCTGACTTGGAGTTTGTGGTGTTGGAGGTGTTCTCCTCAAATGGAAGGGCGTAAGGAGCCTTTTGATGTTTTATGGTGTAAAGTTAAATATTGGATTAGCTAGGTTGCCAGTCGACTGAGAGCTTCTGACCGTTTGGATAAGAGGGACATTTTTATTTTGCAAGAACTAAAGTTGTCGATTGCTCCTTCTCGTTCAAAGCAGGTGTGTGCAATTTCTTGGCATAAGCCAAGTTTGGTTTAAATCGAATGTGGAAGGAAGTAGCCTAAATAATCCTGGAGAATCCGGTTCAGGTGGCTTGTTAAGAAATCATGATGAAATGCTACAATTTGTGTTTGCAAAATATATTGGTATTGGTTCGAATAATATGGCAGAGCTGATGGCAACTCTTCTTTGGTTTGTGACACTGTATATTGAATGGGTTTAATAATGTTATCCTTGGACTGGATTCACTTTTGATAGTTAACTGGTTGAAAGAAGGCAGATGTAATGTTTGGTACTTAGCGGATTTTTGGGAGGAGATTTGCAGCCTTCTAAGGGACTTGAATGTGCATTAACAACAATGCTTTAGTGAAGGCAACTCTGCAGCAGATTGGCTTGCGCGATTGGGTAGTAGTGGATGCACTGATGAGTTTCACATGAAAATATTCCTCATTTGCTGAAAGGAATCTTGAGAATAAATAGAAGTGGCTTGTTGAATTTAAGAATGGTTCAATTCCACTTTTACGTCGTTGCCAGTAATACGAATTTGTTGTTTTTTTAGCTTGGTTTTATCCTTTCAATTTTTATGCAACAAGCTTGGAAATAAGGTTATCCTATTGGAATGTCTCGTACCACGGTATTCCTCTATAAAAAAAAATGTGAGTATTCAATAAAGCCTAGAGTTACCTTCCTTCCACCAAACCAAAAAAAGAAAAAAATTCACAAAACATCTAAGCTGACCTTACTACCCAAACGCAACAACCTTAGAAGCATCATGTGGAAGGAGAAAATTGTGGTTGGATGAGTTTTACGTAAGATCAAAAATTTTTTACACTTCTTATTTCACCTTGTGTAATGTCTATAACCATCACTTATCATGTGTCGACGGGAGCCCAATCCCTTTTTAAATAAAGATTATTATCATTTTTTTAATCAGAAAATTCATTGTTTTCATAATAAACAGTTCCTAAGAATGTTATATGTTTTTAGTTATATATTAAGAATAGAATATTTAATTAAGGGGTTTGATCTAAAATTTCACTTAGCACGGAATGTTATTTTTAAAAATATTACAACAGACGGATCATCTCAATTATTAATTGTAGTCGTCTGTCTACACGCGCCTAAGTCAAGGTCGTCTTTACTTGGTGCAGATCGAACTCAGTCTCCATTTTTATGCTGTGTTTATCCTCTCAGCTTTTTCGTGATAGCAGAAAGGCGAAGGAAACGATATATAATCTACAGCGCCGATCGAGAATTTAACCCAAAGTACGTTTCATTACCTTCTTTTTCCTGATTAGATCTAAATCTTTTTTTTTTTTTTAGTTTAAGAGATTACTAAGTTATTTTACATTTTCTTATTATAATCTTGATTCTTGAACGATGGCTCAGTTTGATAATCGCAAAAAAGAAGAAGGATATGCTTGTAATAAAATCTGAGATTTTAGGGAATAAACAACAAAATCTACTCAAGTCAACGTTCAGTACTGTGGTTGTTGATGTTGTGTTTAAGGATCTTCATTATATTCTAAGATGCATCATGTGGAAAAGCTTGGCTTGAAATGCAATAATTTATCGACAAACTATTCTCTGTTATTTAGAAGAAGACAGATGCCTGCTGGTGGAGCTCATCCTGCTCTCTCCATTGACGAAAGATTGGACAGCCTCGGTAGTACTCCAATTGATCCAGAGTGCTGTGTATTTAAAGTGCACCACCGTTTACGCCAGATAAATGTTGCGGCATATGAACCTGATTTGCTTGCCATCGGTCCTTATCACCATGGAAAGGATCACCTTAGTTTTATGGAAAAGCACAAATTGAGATTTCTCCAACGAATGCTTAAAAGAAGGGATGAAAATAGTGCAGAAAGATACATCACCGCCTTGAATAAAAGGGAAGAAAGTGCTCGTAGATTCTATGCAGATCAGTTTCCTGAATTATCCGAAGAAAAGTTTGTAGAAATGATGCTACTTGATGGGTGTTTCATCATTGAGTTGTTACGCATCCTTCGCGATGCAATCTTCCAAGTTTTGGAACTTGACCAAATCTCCCAATCAGTTGAAAATGAACCAATCTTCCAAACAAATTGGATGATTAATGGCATAATGCGTGATCTACTGTTATTTGAAAATCAATTACCATTCTTCATTCTTACTGAATTGTTCGAGATGAGCGAGGGTTGCAACGAGCAATATGATTATGTGAGTGAGAGGGTCCCAACTCGACTTCTTGATCGTGCCTTGGCTTTCTTTTGTTTTACTTTGGAATTATCATGTGAACTGAATGTCAGCGGATCAAGTTATGCTTCAGATGCCAATATTAAGCATCTACTTGGTCTGATACATAAAGCTATGAGTCCTTCACCTAAAGAGAAAAATTCTCAAAGGGGAATGAAATTCAAAGAGACACATGAATCAAAGGATCTAGTTGGTCCAAATGAGAATGAAGACTGGATGTCAATACCTTATGCCACAGACCTTCAAGATGTTGGAGTCGAAAGTAAGCAAGCAAAGAAATTTAAGGATAGGCTATTTGGTGAGCTTAAGAAGGAAGAGTGGAAGCCAATACCAAATGTTATAGAGCTTCAAGAGGCTGGAGTCAAATTCGAAAAGGCAGAGAGAGGTAACTTGTTTCACATAAAGTTCAACAATGGTGTAATGGAAATTCCGCCTTTGAATATTTTAGATAACACGGAAATTCCGCCTTTGTTAGCAACATAGCCAACAAATGAATCTCAATTATGTTACCGACTTTGCAACCCTCATGGATTATCTGATTAACACTCCAAAGGATGTTGAATTACTTCGTCGAAACAGAATAATTAATAGTTGGATGGGTGATGATGAAGTTGTTTCCAACATGTTCAACAAATTTTGTTGCTACACCCATTTTAGCAGGGACTTCTATTATGCTGACATTATCAAGCAAGTGAACAAGCATTGTGACAGACGCTGGAATGTACGGATGGCAAAATTAAGACGTAATTATTTTAACAGCCCTTGGGCATTGCTTTCAGTTCTAGCAGCTATCTTATTGCTTCTACTAGCAATTGCACAAACTGTATTTTCCATTCTTTCTTATGTTTTCAACTGAGTCATGGCTCCTCAGGAAATATTTTCTCTTTCACTTCCAAAATCATTTTATGTTGAATATTGGAAAGATTAATTGGGGCTGTATCTCTGCTTACTTTTTCGATTTTAATTTCCCGGATGTAACTCTTTCATGTGCATCTATTTGAATATTGCAGCTTCTGATATTTATCCATTTGGCTTCCTCACTTCTTAATTATTCTATATTTTACTTTTCTCCTCCTCCTCCTCCTCCTAATAATAATGTGCATGTGCATAGGCAACAGAGAGAAAAAATAAACCAACTTCAAAGAATGAAAAAAAAAAAAAGAGCCCTTGAAATCCCGTAGGAGCAAAGTTATACATGCCGATCGAGGGCATGCAAGTGCATAGAAACTTCGATTGGCATAAATCTGCAAATAACATATTACTAATCTGTAATTCTATTGCCTCCAAGCAATCAACACAGTGGCTATGACAAAAAAACGTAGAAAGAAATAATCAAGACAGTGCTTTAATTAGCAACAAACATAGTTTGCACCCAACACCTAAAAACAAACCGAAAGAGGAGAAAAAGAACAGGTACGCATGAAATCTCACGAGAGTTGGTCAGAAAAACAAGAGAACTAAGTAACTTGAGATGAATAGAAACTATAAGCAACGGGAGATGAATCTGGAACGATGGAGTCTACCACGCAATGTGCAGAAAAGAGGAGCTGTTGGATATATTGTTTCACCTATATGAATCTGGACGCTTTGGCTTGCTTTGAACAACAGCCTCAATCCTTTCCATCACGGCTGGAGTCAGCAGTGGAATGACATCAATGGCTTTCATGTTCTCTTGAATCTACAGAGGGAAAACAGCTCTCATTAATTTGCTATGAAAACAGAGTCCAACATTTTTTTTTTATGCTTACTAAGTTGATCATTTCTTGACTTCTTAGAACCAAAGCTATACATGCATTTTCAATAAAGCTTTTAATACATGTTTTAAAGTAAACCAGTGCCACCTCTTTGGAAGGGACTTCTGAGTTTTAACACATAAATCTATCGATAGATTGAAATGAGAGTTTTAAGGAGCCATGAATGAAAGGAAAGAAAAGTAAATACCACATAAATAAACAGCAAAAGTACAGTGGAAAATTAAAGATTACAAGGGCATTTGGACAAGAGATAAGACATGAAATTCTCAAAATTCTAAAAACTTATCATAATTTCATTTCCAAACATTTTTTATTTCAAATTTTCAACTTTTTCATCTAATCATTACCTAACCATTATCCAAACATAAAAACCAATACAACTTTTACAAACTTCAAAACAAAGTACAAAAATCAATAGAACTTTTACAAACTTTAAAACAAAAATAATATTGAAAATCATACTTAAAACAGTTGTTTAACTTACCTATCAAAAAAACAGTTTTTTAATTTTGTAATATTTTTATTCAACTTTTTTTCTCTCTCTCCTTTCCCAAAATGCACTCAAACTATTTTACTACTATTCATAGAATTCAAAGATACTATAACTGTCCAAATGAGCCCTAAACCAAGAGGAGAAATTTTGGAGGCAAACCACAGCAGAAGGTAGGCCTGCAATCCGATGTATCCAAGCTAGGTTTAGATCCGATCCGACCCGGTATGTAATATAAAAAAGTTCCAAACCAAACTGAACCAACCCGGTCCAGTCAGGTCGGGTCATAGTGTGGTCGAGTGTCACCATCATCATCGCCTCTGCAAACTCTATCTTAACTTCCTCAGCCCTTCTCCAGTGTAGTCAAATCCTCCCTCGTCTTCGAAAACTCTCTTTCCTCCATACCTTCACCAACGTACCAATGCACAAAAGCCCTCTTCTCATACATCAAATCACCCACAAGAGCCACTGTGAGTGGCTAGTAATTGATTCCACACTCAAACCCAGTTGGGCACCAGTCCACACTTGTAAGAAGAAAAGAAAATCGAAGAAAATAGAGAGTTTATAATATTCTTTCTGCTCTCTCGTTCATTCCAGTCTCCATTTTTTCCGATAACCCAAAATATTATTTGGTTAAAAATTTTAGAAGTGGAGAGAGAGAGAGAGAGAGGGGCTTACAGATTTTGTCTCCGACCCTGAAGATTTCAACAGCCACCATCTTTAACATTGCAGCCATTAATTATCACCCAAAACCCAAAAACAGCTTAACATCCCTCTCTCTGGCTTTAAAAATGCAATGTTGAAAAGCATTAAAACTCTGAGGGTCATCGAGATGATAAACAGAGTTAGTCTGAAACTCTATGACATCCACGTTCAGAGCAGCATCAAAATGCAGAGATGTAGTCAAAGAAAAAATCACTCGTCCACAAAACAAATTCCCCAAATTTGAAATTTATATTACTAGATGAGTTTAATCGTGATGAGAGCAAGGGGATCTGAGAGAGTTACGAAAGCGAGGAACAAGAGGGGCTTCGCTTTTTCATTGTAGCGAGTTTTGAGTCGGGTTCAAATTTCGTCCAATAATGGTCGGATTGGATGGTTGTCAAAACCGACGTTTACTCAACCCGACTTTAATGGGTTTGATCCAATCGGATTGTACGGGTTATGCGGCCTAGCGGGTATTTTGCATAGGCCTAGTGGAAGGTCTTCAACGGAAGACGTCACAAAGCCCTTTTCAAAATGCACTGAGTAATATAAAATATGTATCAAGCATATTTGAAAACATATTGGACAACTTGGAGCACAAATATGGTAACATCATGATTTACCAGTCTTCTTTAACAATTTGAACGATATGCGTTGATTTCAGATCTATGGGTAATACCATAGAGGGTGGTGAACAGGTCAAAATGACCAATTATACCAATTTAGAACTATTATGATGTTGCCTTTGATATAACTCTTAATGTTCCATCTATCAAACATGTCTTCTGTACGTGCAGAATCAATAACATGGATATATTGTGTGCGAACAAAGTTGACAACTTTGGTAATCATCTCAATCAGATATCAATACATACAGAGTATGTCGATCAGCTATATATGAACCAATCACACACAAAACACAAAGCTTTTGCTAACGAGAAAAACCTAAAATGGGGAAATGCCCTGGGTACTTTATCTAGTCAAAATGGAATTCACTATGAAGAAAAATAAGTACAAAAATGAGTAATGCTATATAAGGTCTTAGGGTTCAAGTCATACGTACTCTCTTTGAAAAAGGTGGTGCACACCATGAAAAGTAGATTTGTTCATACGGGTCCCAATTTTGCCTATTTTTTCAAAAAGAGTGCATGAGACTTGTATATTCTAAGACTGTACAAATCATATCCCTATAAAAATGACAAAACATGTAAACTGCCACACCATAATCTTAATGTTGTACCATTCACCCTTGCACAAAGTTCAATACAACCATAAATATTGCTTCCCTTTTGACAATACCATGCTCCAAATCCAAGGTGTGCCTCATCACCACGTTTACAAAATTTTAAATTACAATATTTGTACTTCCACTCTCAAGTGAAAGAATTACACACAGTGAGGATTGTATTTCTGATATGATACAAGCACAAACTAAAACCCTTCAGATTTGGTGATGAGCCTAATCCTTGAGCTCCAATAACAGTGTTTTATCGTTCTGATGCAATTCTCTCTGATCTTCTCACTTAAAAAAAAAAAAAAGTATGGCATTCTCTTTGAAAAGCCCACTCTGTTCTTATTTCTCCAGAAAATATATATATATTTTTTATAAGAAACATAATTTCTCCAGAAAATAATTATGACACTAAAAGTTGTCTCTATAAGATGTATTTTATAGACAGTGTAATCCCTAAAAATCACAATTCGGTTGAAAGTGCCGTTCATGAAATATGCCAACACTACATATGACAATATGCAAACCAAACAATAAGCAAATAAAACCCATATAAAAGTAAATGTCACTTCATCCAACAATAAATACATTTCAAACACGTGAACACTTCAGATCTCACCTGAGATTCCTTTGTTGCTCCAGTAATAACAGAAGAAACAATCGGATTCGTAGCACACCATGAAATTGCAAGCTGAGATAATGGCACTCCAAGTTCATCTGCGATTGGCTTCAGACCTTCAACTTTTTTCAGCACGTCATCAACCAATGACCCATTAGCGAGATCCTACAAGGAAAAAGTAACAGCTTTACATTCTATCCTTCTTTCTTTTCTCCCAAGCAAAGGGTAATATTTTAGTTTAACTACACAGAACACTGATGAAAAGTAAATATCGCTCATCCTAAAAGAAGCCATATATGAAAACCCCATCATACAAGTACCTGCACCCTACTGAACTTGACGGCGTTGTACAGTATAGGAACAAAAGTTGGGACGCTTCACAAAATTAAAATACTTTGTAAACTAAAAATCATCATAACTTACCCCCCCCCCCCCCCCCCCCAAAAAAAAAAAAAAAACACAGCGAAAAAACAACTCTTGGTCAATTAGCAGGACATATTATACATATATGCCAATGGTGAAGTTCATTTATTTCTTGCATAAATGTGGATATCACAGAGGCACTGCTCTCAGAATCAATTTTGATCCACTACATGAATATACATTCTATGAAGGGGATTACGTCATATTTATTTTTGGAAGTTCAGCCAACAAGAAACGGTAATAAACTAAATCCACAACCCAAATCAGCATTCAATAATGAGGTAAAAAAAGATATGAAAGCAGAGTGGTAATAATGCTAGAAGTGAACAAACATGTTGTTGGGAACATAGAAAACCAAGTCATGAAAGAGAGAACAGAACAATACAATCCAGAAGAAACTTACCTTGTAATTTTCCAATGCAAACCGGCTATAGGGGGGTACAACTTTCTTATTGTATTTTCCAATGAGCACTCCAGAAGCAAGTGGGCTTCATGTGGTAAGACCCAGGCCGTAGTTGGCGTACAAAGGAACGTACTCAGACTCAACCTGCAGCCATTCAGAATGAAACCATAAACAAAGCTCAGTTATTTATAGACAAATGCATGTGGCATACACGTAGCTTGTCACTCATGCTTAGGATGATTAGGTGGTGTTCTTGTATAAATGTCCCGTGTACTTCCGCTATGCCTAGTCCTTGATAAAATTCTTATTTCACTGATAAAAGATACATGTAACTTTATGCACATATTGCTGCAACTGCTTCATAATCCATTGCTTATGACTTACAGAGCAGAAACTGTTTGATAAAGGAAACACCATACAAGAAAAGGCCAATACTTGAGGGTAAAAATTTTCCACCTTTAGCGCAAAACCTAGGAACTAAAACGTTGGCGAGCTGCCGTTCCTTTGCGGTAGGTAAAGAATTAATGCCGTCCCTCTATTGAAGCTACAGAATCCGACAAAACTTTGACCAAGCCCAGTGATTGCAGTTAGATGTATAAAAATATTCAGACACGAAAATAGCGAATCAAATGTAAAGTTCAGTTTCAGATTCTTATTATTAGGGAGGGAACAAAATGAAGTATGTGTTTAAGCAAATAGGAAAAAAAATGACAAGATGAGGCACAATGAGGAATGTGCCTATCGCTCATATTGACAAGCGACAGACAGTAAACTAGAGTAGAGGGCTAAATTGAATCCCAGGGTAAGCCAAACGTGAGAAGTAAATATGAAAGTTTCCATTCATTGCGAACGGACTTACAAATATCTTTGGGTAAATGACTTTGATGATTAATTTGAAAGAAGAAAAACGCTATCTCCATCAAAAGAAATTCCGGCCCCAGAACTACTATATATTAAACGATCCCCATCCGGAAAACAAATCTACAAGCACCGAGAATCAGTTAAATAAAAAATATCACATTTGTTCTATTCCCTCAAAAACAACAACGCATTTCATAAACATAGAAAAACCAATATTTTGCTGTCAAAACTCCGAAAAGCAACAATTCAGCAAAAAATAACATGAAAAATCCTGTATAAAAAAGGAAGGAGGGAAAAATGACAGACCTTGTGACGGGACAATAAATTATACTCAGACTGCTCGACAATCGGCCACACTAAATCCAACCTCTCGGCAATCCCCCAAGCCTCTGTGATCTGTTGGGCAGACCACTCACTAGTCCCCCCGTAGAAGGCCCAGCCCTTATCGATCACGTAGTTCATTTCCCTCACGGTCTCCTCAATCGGCGTGGATGAGTCCGGGCAGTGGCAATAAACGACATCGACGTAGTCCATGTCGAGGTGCTTGAGGTAGGCCTTGGTCCCCTCGACGACGTGCTTCCTGGAGAGACCCTTGTCGTTGGGGCCTGACCCGCCCCAGAAAATCTTCGTGGAAACGACAATATCGTAGCGCTTCCACCCGAGCTTCTGGAAGGCCTGGCCCATAATCTCCTCGGCACGACCATTGGCATAGAACTCTGCTTGAGCCCAATTTCTTTGCAGAAGCCGAATAATCAATATACTTCGGGGAACTCAGTTTACGATCAAATTATGAAATCTTTTGATCTTTTCAATGGCCCCATATTCGGAACCCAAACATACTCAGTCAACAAGCCCATCACTCCGAAAACATTACCTCATCTCCAATTAATTGAAGTCCAACTGGAACCAACCATACCAAGTCAAAAGCCCATTCTGAAAGCTAATATTGGTCTAAACCCGAACCCATCCCAGAGGCAAATGCAATTTCCTAATCTCATATTCAACCAAAACCCTAGAAGATGCACAATCTCCCCTGAACAAAGAACCCAATCTGCAGTCTTCAATCATTCAAAGCAAAGATGAAGATTAAACCACTACCATTACCTCTCCTCTCACTTTAATCTGCAAGGCCAACCCAGCTACCTTGACTCCAAAGCCTTCCTTTGAACTGAAACCATCTCTGATCCAAAAAGATTTTAAACACTCATTGAAAATTGTTGGTTGAACAAATAAGAGAGGCCTGGAGCATGTTGAAAATGAAATTTCTCCAAAGAAGAGAGCAACAGCACAACGTCCCATAGTCACATGCTACAAAGTTAAAAAAGAAATTGGCGACATAAAGGATGTGGGCAAGACACTCGCAACAATTGCGAAAGAGAGAGGATTGAAAAAATAGATCAAAAAGGAAAAGTCAGAACCAAAACCGAAAGATAACTCTTCACAATAGAACCAAGAGGAGGTGCGTAATGCTTTCTTCTCTAACCAGACAGTAATTTTAGAGATTGAAGTGGTTAAGGTGGTGGGACCTAACTTGCCACCACCCCTAAAATGAGGATCTTGGCCTGGAATTGCAAAGGCGTTGCTTGGCCTCTAGCAATGCGTGGTTTGAGGCAAATTAGGACTCACTCCCCTGATTTAATTTTCTTATCTGAAACTCTACTTGCGGATAATAAAACTACTGGTGTTATGAATAGACTAGAGTTTAACTTGTATTTGCATAACCCTCCTCGAAGGAAATGGGGAGGCTTATTATGTATGTGGCGTCTTAGAGTCGATGTTGAACCAATTATTGTTAATGGTAATGTCATGGCTCTATTAGTGTACTCGAATTCAATGCATATGCCTTGGTTACTTTTGTTAGTATATTGTCATGCTCAAATGCATGAAAAGCAAAATTTTTGGACACATAATAATACCATAGCTTTTGCTTTCCCTGGACCCATCTTAGTTTTAGGTGATTTCAATACCATAATTAGCTAGGTAGAGAAATTTGGTAGTAGGCCCTTTGCATCTTCTTCAAACCCTACAAGCTTAGAACAATTCATGAACCAGCAAGGATTAATTCACTTGGTCTAACAAAAGATTTCGTCGAGGTCACATAAGGGAAAGATTAGATAGAGGCATTGCAAATCCTAATTGGACTCTCTTTGTCCCAAATACTAAAATAAAACACTTGCCTATCTACTCATCGGATCATGCCCCTCTTCTCCTAGACACTTTTGCCTCTAAAACATTTTTTCATTTCTTTAAATTTGAGGAATTTTGGACTAGGGACCCAAACTGTTTTAATATCATCAAAGAAAGCTAGGAGAATACTTTAATTGGTTCACCTTCATTCATACTCTCTGAAAAGCTTAAAGATGTGAGGAAAGCTTTAAAATCTTGGAACAAATTAAGTTTTGGACATATTCAAACTTCTATTAAACAAATCAACCTTTTACCTATCCCAGGTCCAATTTGAGGATCTCTCAAATTGCAATTTGCATCTTGAGGAACATCTAAAATTGTGTCTGTCGGAACAATTGAAGCATGAAGAAATTCTTTGGAGACAAAAATCTAGAATTCAATGGTTAACAACTATGGATCTTAATACCAAATTTTTCCACATGTCTTCCACAATGCGTAGGAGAAGGAATGACATTTCTTATCTAAAGGAATCTTCCACCTAGTGGATCAATGATCCCTGTGTGGTAAAGAACTTGTTCCTAGATCATTTTCGCCATATCTATCAATCCAAGTCTCCAAAATTCCCCCAAGACCTTGAAAAATGGTTTTCTGACAAAATCTCCTCTGAAGATAATGACTTCCTTTGTGCTAGTCCATCTGATGAAGAAATCTTGGAAACCTTAAAGCAAACTCCCTTTTCTAAATCCCCAGGGCTGGATGGGTTCAGAGGCTTTTTCTATAAACATTATTGGGAGATTATAAAAGAGGATCTTATTAGAGCAATAAAATACTTTTTTGAAAATGGTCAATTTTTGCAAGAACTAAATCACACACATATCGCCTTAATTCCCAAAACAGATTTTCCTACTAATGTTCATCATTATAGGCCAATCAATCCTTCGAATGTGTGTTGTAAAATTATTGCAAACAGGTTGAAAAAGGTCCTCAATTTTTTTCCCCCTTATCAATTTGCTTTCATTCCTGGGAAAATCATTCAGGAAAACACAATAGTGGCACAAGAGATTTTTCATTCTATGAAAAGAAAGGAGAAAAGCAGGATTGATGGCCATAAAAATTGATATGGAAAAAGTTTTTGATTTCATGGAGTAGGAGTTCTTTTTAAATATTTTGAACTACTTAGGATTTCAACAAAAATGGATTAACTGGATTAGAACTTGAATCACTACAGTCTCCTTTTCGGTGCTTATTAATGGAGGGCCTTGTGGGGACATTACTCCTTCTAGGGGTTTTAGGCAAGGCGATCCTCTTTCTCCATTCCTTTTCATAATCGGTAGTAAAGTTCTCTCTAGGCTTATAAATAGGGAAGAAAGCTTAGGCCATATTCGAGTGATCAAAATGGGAAGGGATGGTCCTCTTCTAACTTATTTTCTTTTTGCGGATGATCTCATTTTATTTGGCTCCGCTTCTGTAAACAATGATCAATCCTTTCTTAGGTGTCTTGAAAAATACTCAGTTTGGTCTGGCCAAAGGATTAATAGAATCAAATCATCCATCCATTTCAGCAAAATCACTTCTCTCAATTTTGTTAGAAGTATTAGATTAGTTCTAGACTTTAAGCTTGCTCCAAACAAACTCAAATATCTTGTCCTTCACTTAAATTTGGACAAAACTCTACGATGACATCTTGAACAAAATTCAAGGTAGACTAGTTGGCTAGAAAGCAAAACTCTTATCACAAGCTGGTAGAACAACCTTGATAAAATCAATAGCTAGTTATATTCCTACCTACATGATGTCTAGTTTCCTCATCCCAAAGAGTGTTGCAAAGAACATTGATAAAGCTTGCATGAGGTTTTGGTAGGGTTTTGACCCTAAGAAAACCCGTAATTTCATTCCAAAATCATGGAATTCCATTTGCAAATCCAAATCCATAGGTGGTCTTGGAATAAGACTCATCTCTAACTTCAACAAAGCTCTCTTAAGTAAGCTTGGTTGGTCTTTTCTTAACAATGATTCTTATCTTTGGAAAAATGTTCTTGCCCAAAAATATCTAAATAATTCTTCTTGGCTTGATGTCTCCATAAAGCCTAGTGACTCAAAGGTTTGGAAAAGTATTGCAAAACAAAGAGAATTCCTTGCTACCAGCTTCTGTCATCAAATCAACAATGGAACAACCACCCTTGGATTCCCATCCTCTCATTGGCTCTCCCCATTCCTTCTTCAAGTGATGTTTTCAAAGATTCTGATTTAAAAGTTTCTGAATTAATTTTAGAAGAACTTAGGAGATGGAACACCATCTTGCTGCAAGCACTCTTCTCAGACCAAACAGAGAGAGAAATTTCAAAAATTTCACTCAGTCAATACAATTATCAAAACTTGAGAGATAACATGAAATGGATTCACCACTCAAGTGGAAACTTCTTTGTAAAATCAGCCTATGTAGTCATTGTCTCTCCCACCCGCAATTCTGAGATAGGCCATACCCCTCAAACTTTTCACCTGGAAAGTGTTGAAAAATGTGCTGCTGACTAGATCTTTATTGAAACAGTGTTTATCACTTGAAAATGATCAAGCCCTCAGTCCCATTGTCAGTCTATGAAGGAAAATATTTATTTCTAGATTGTCCCTATTCTAGAATTCTTTGAAGGCAATCCCCTTGGCCATTAAACATTGACATTGTAGGACAAGATATCACAAGTTGGATTAAGGCCATTTTGGATCTTGCGGCCCTTCTCAACATTCAATCCCAAGCGGTCCATCATTTCCAACTGTTTGCAATAATAGTCATGGATTGCTTGTGGTTCTATAGAAATAAACTCACTTATGGTTTTAATTCTTCCCATATAACTCAGTTTGTTACTAATACCTTGAAGATTTTTCAGGATCATAAGAATGCTTGAGTCAATAAGTTCACTTAGGATCATTATACTTGGGAACCCCCTGATATAGGCCAGATTTCGGTTGCTTTTGATGTAGTGCTTAGGATATTTGGTAGTGTAGCAACTGCAGTGTGTAGGGATCATTTGGGAAATATATTGGGGTGTGTTACCAAATTTTCTTCTATTTGTAATCCAAATGGTGGGGAAGCTTTGGTAGCTTTCATTGTCATTAAAATGGCTATAGATAGGAAGTGGAGAAACATTAAATTTGAAGGAGATTCCCAAGTGGTTATTTCTGCTCTTCAAAACTCTCTTCGTATTGGTCCATTGAAGGTAGGACTAGAGATTCTCGGATTTTACTTAATAGCTTTGAAATGTGGAAAGCTATTAAAAAACATCATGCTCAAAACCAGTGCGCACACATTTTGGCGCAACGGGCATCTTCTAGTAATTTATTTGGAGATATTCTCCTTATCAGGTTACCAGAGTGCATGCTGGAATTTCACAGTGGGAAAGATTCACCAGTTTTCTCATTGTAATTATTTATTATTTGTAGTTGTTGTTCCTACTGAACTTTGACGCTCTCTCTGTATTTCGTACTACTGCTTCTATCAATTAAAGGTTTAATCTTTTTGGAGAAAAAAAAATATCCTTAAAACGCCATGTTTTAAAATTGAGGGCAAAATCGTAAACTTGCAAACCCCTCTACCTACGACGTAACACGTAAAGAGTAAAAACCACCCTCATGTTTTGTTTTAAAAACTAAGAGAACAAAATTGTAATTTCATAAAAACTCATACTTTAAATAAGCCTAAGCAACAAAATTGTTTCTATTTTGAAAACTATGAAAACACGAAGTGGGTGATACGATTGAGGCATACTGAGAGATACGTGTAGCAGCGGCCTGAGTGACTATTGAATGCCAGGGCTTGGGCTTATTGATCATGGGTATGATATAATAAATGGGTTTTTTTTCTCTACTTTTGGGCCTCGATCCAAAACTATAATATTATAAGTTGTCTTAAAAATTTTTTCCGCGTATAAAAAGATTTTTAACTCAATCTAAAAATATTCTAAGAATTTAACTATAATAAATCCATTAGAAAATTTGATATATACTAAAATCCAACTTGGACTCAAAAAATTCAACTTGGACCAGCTTGGTGTTGCCCGGGTGATATATTAGAACTGTTATTTAAAAAAAAAATAGCCATATTTTGAAGCAATATCTATACAATGGATTTAGTTAGCGAGGTTCAGTAAAAGAATAGTCTGTACTGCACACAATTTTTTCTTAAATTTTAAGTATTTATTTTGTTAATAAACAAGAGATAATAATATTGAATGGCTTTCCTTCCATGAAATTCATCTTCTTCCATGATCAGATGGAGCCAAAATCTTTCCCATTCTTGGAAGAATTTCAACCTAGCTAGCTAGCTACAAAGATCATTATAATTTATTGATGGTTTCTTTGATCGTGACCTCTATATAATATAATCAAAGGAGAATGATCTCTCTCCTCTGCATATATATATATATGACTTCCCTGCTTTATTAATGTGTAGTTCCCTAGAGATTAATCTGCTTCTGTTGATTAATTATTATGGCTGCTTGGTATGTTATGTTTGTAGAAAACCTAAAACACGAGAATTGGGGGAAAAACTCCCTTTTTGTGCTTTATGGATATATTTCAGAGTCAATAAAGTTTTGGTCAAAAAGTAGTGAAAAACAAAGAATAAGTGCCCGACTTATATACAAGTTACAAAATAGTCTAGGCCTAACTTAACCGAATACAAGTAAATACACTGACAGCTAACTAACTTTAATACTCCCCCTCAAGATGGAGCATGAAGATTATGAATGCCTAGCTTGGATAGGAGATGCTGAAATGGAGCTTTACCGAGAGCCTTAGTAAAAATATCTGCCAACTGATGAGCTGAAGCAATATAAAAAGTCTTGATAACACCTTTAGCTTGCTGTGCTCGTATGAAATGACAATCTATTTCAACATGCTTTGTAAGAGCATGATAAATTGGATTGGCAGCCAAGGAAAGAGCAGACTTGCTATCACAATATAAAGAAACAGGTGAAGAATGAGGAATATGCAAATCATGAAGAACTTGTAATAGCCAAATGACTTCACAACTGGTGGAAGCTAAGGCACGATACTCAGCTTCAGTTGAGCTTCGAGACACTGTAGTTTGCTTCTTAGACCCCCAAGAAATCAAAGAATCACCAAGGAATATACAAAATCCCGTAACAGATTTTCTACTGTCAACACAAGCAGCCCAGTCAGAATCTGAAAAACCCTTGAGTTGAGTAGAGGAAGCTGCTGGAAAAAACAAACCCTGTGCAGGGGTGTTTTTTATATATCTTAAAATTCGGTAGGCAGCATCCAAATGAGATTTACAAGGCTTGTCCATAAATTGTGCCAGAGAATGGACTGAGTATGACAAATCTGGCCTAGTTATAGTGAGATATAGCAATCTTCCAATAAGCCTCCTATATGGAAATGGATCTTCCAAAACATTAACATCAGATTTTGTCAATTTAAGCTTGGAATCCATAGGAAACTCAACAGGTTTACAACCAAGATAACCACTATCTTCTAAAATTTCAAGGGCATATTTACGTTGAGATATAGAAATTCCAGCAGTAGTACGTGCAATTTCTAACCCCAAAAAATATTTCAGCTGGCCCAAGTCTTTGATTTGAAATTGATCATGAAGATAAGACTTCACTTGATCAACACAGGACATAGTATTGGAAGTAATAATGACATCATCAACATATACTAAAAGTGCAGTAAAGGAAGAACCTTGCACCTTTGTGAATAAGCTGTAATCAGCTTTGGATTACATATAACCAAGGGATAAAAGAGCAGTGGTTAGTTTCTGGAACCATTGCCGACTAGCCTGCTTTAACCCATAGAGAGATTTCAACAACGACACACTTTATTCTCCCCCTCTTTAGCAAACCCAGGTGGGATCACCATATAAACTTCTTCTTCTAAATCCCCATGCAAAAATGTATTGTTTACGTCAAGTTGTTCTAAAAACCAGTTTTGACTTGCAGCCAATGCCAAAAAACAGCGAACTGTTGTCATTTTAGCAACAGGAGAGAATGTTTCAGCATAATCAACTCCCTCCTTTTGGGTAAAACCTTTAGCTACAAGACGTGCTTTGTATCTTTCAACACTACCATCCGCCTTGTATTTCACCTTATACACCCACTTAGAACCAATTGCTTTCTTTCCTAGAGGCAAATCAATTACTGTCCAAGTTTTGTTATTTTCAAGAGCTAAAATTTCTGCTTTCATGGCTTCTTGCCATTTAGGATCTGTGGCTGCTTGTTTGTAAGTTTTGGGTTCAGGATGAGTGGAAATAGAGATGCTAAAGGCTTTGTGAGCAGGGGAAAGACGAGTGTAAGAAAGATACCTTGAGATATCAAAAGCTTTATGAGAAGCCTGCTGTGTGGAACCCGAATGAAATAAAGATTGATCAAAAGTTTGGACCATTTTGCAATGGTAGTCCTGCAAATAAGAGGGTGGCTGTCTGATCCGAGAAGATTTCCTAGGAATAGTATCAATCAGATCATGATGGTCTGGACTAATTTCATTAGAGGGGGGAAGATGAACTGGCAAAGAAGAATTAATATCATCAATACAAACAGGAAGAACAAGATCTGATGAAGAATCACAATTCTGACTTTAAAGTTGAAAAGGGAATGAAGTCTCATGAAAAACAACATCACAAGATACAAGGATTTAGTATCAAGATCTAAGAGTTTATATCCCTTGGTACCGTATGAATAACCAATAAATACACATCTCTTAGCACGAGGATCAAATTTGGTCTTATGAGGAGAGACATTAGTAGCAAAACATAAGCAGCCGAATACCTTCAAATGAGAATAAGAAGGCTTCTTGGAAAACAAAAGCTCATAAGGAGACTTATTGTTTAACAAAGGGGAAGGAGATCTATTGATTAAGTATGTAGCTGTCATGATACAATCACCCCAATAGGATAAAGGAATGTTAGAATGAAATTTGAGAGCCCTAGCAACATTTAATAAATGTTGGTGTTTCCTTTCAGGAACTCCATTCTGTTGTGGTGTGTATGGACAGCTATGCTGATGTATAATGCCTTTGGAAGAGAAGAGAGTGGACAGGTTGAATTCTATCCCATTATCAGAACGAAAAATCTTGACTTTGGATGAAAATTGTGTTTCAATCATAGCCAAGAAAGATTCAATGGTGCTACGAGTTTGAGACTTGAATTTTAGCAAATAAATCCAAGTGCAACGAGTAAAATCATCAACTATTGTTAAAAAATAATGATGACCATTATTAGTAGGAACAGCAAATGGTCCCCAAAGATCACAATGAATAAGCTCAAAAGGTAGAGTGGATTTAATTGAGCTTCTAGGAAAAGAAGGTCTATGCTGTTTAGCTAATGGACAGATTTGACATTGATCATTATGATGCTGAAATTGTACATCAGGAATTACATCATGTAACAAATGCATTCGGGACAAAGACATATGTCCTAATCGACTATGCCACAAAGCAAGATTATTTGCAGAAATTGAAGATGAAACAGAATGGAAAAACTGAGAAGGTAAAAACTGAGAACCAGAAGATGAAGAAAAACTAGAGTTCAGCAAATATAATCCATTCTTTTGATCAGCCACTCCAATCGTTTTCCAAGCAAGCAGGTCCTGAATTAAGCATTTGTTAGTCAAAAATATCATGGCAAGATTAGAAGTTGAAGTGAGTTTATTCACAGAAATTAAATTGAAAGTGAATGAAGGAACATATAGGACATGATGTAAGATTAAGCTTGCTGAAAGCCTAACTGAACCTATATGAGTCACAGAAGCAAAATGACCATTTGGTAGGCTAACAGTGGCATTAACAGATTTAGGAGGTGAAGTGAAAAGAGACAAAGAGCAGATCATGTGGTCTGTAGCTCCACTGTCAACAATCCAAATATTCGGGGAATGTAATTGTGATGAGAAAGTAGAATTAACAAAAGAAAAAGAAGAGGAAATACCTGCCATATTGGCATAACTGGTAGGCTGTGATGAATTGGATGGAGAAGGAAAGCCTAGAGGAGAGTCTGGTTTAAGTTGAGTGTGCAAGGCATTGAGAAGTTGTTGAAGTTGCTCTTGAGAAAGAACTTGACTAGGATTAGGGACTGTGTTTGCCTCTAGAGAAGTAGACACTTGATTGGCAAAGGGACGGTGATAACTAGATTTTGCATCACTTGAATTCTTTCTCTTTGATATCCAGCCTGGTGGATATCCATGAAGTTCAAAACACTTCTCTCGAGTATGTCCTTTTCGGTTACAATATGTACAGTGAGGAGGTTCCCTTTGGCCAGTGGAAGAAAAATTCCTCCTAGGGACAGCAGCCACAACCGAATTCGAAGGAACTTGAGAGGTTACCATTGCAATATTCTCTTGATTCAAAGAAGAGGTGCGAGAAAAGGCACGCTGACGCTCCTCTTGAATAATCAGAGAATAAATTTCATCTAATGAAGGAAAAGGCTTCATAAGAAGAATATTGCCTCTAGTAGTGAGATAGTTCTCATTCAATCCCATAAGAAAAAGCATAGTAAGATTCTTTTCCTCACGAGCAGCAACAAATTCAAGAACATTACAAGTGCAGAGAGCACATTTTCCACATGTACAAACAGGAATTGGTGAAAACTGATGCCATTCATTCCATAAAGACTCAAGGCGAGTGAAGTAATCACTCACGGATGACTGATCTTGAGTGATACTATTAAGAGATTGCTGGATCTCGAAAATCCGAGCCTCATTACTTTGTTGAAATCTATGCTTCAACAAATTCCATATTTTCTCAGCAGTTTCTATGTAAAGGATTACCTGAGCAATTTCTGGAGTCACCGAAGCACAAATCCAAGAAGAGACCATCAAATTACAGCGAAACCATGCGTTGTAATTCGAATCAGTAGAACACAAAGGTTGAATACTGCCGTCAATGAACCCGATCTTGTTGCGAGAGCCAATCGCCATAAGCATCGCACGGCTCCAAGAATAATAGTTCTTACTGTTGAGTTTGGGAGAAACGATTGAAGTGTTGGAAAGATCGGCTGGAGTGATTGTGTATTGACTGTCAATAATAGTCGACGAAGAAGAAGAAGAAGATGAAGAAGAAGACATATTGCGAGATCGAAGAAGATCAAAACGAAGAGATCAGCGGAATAAATTGATTCGCTACTAATACCATGTAGAAAACCTAAAACACGAGAATTGGGGGAAAAACTCCCTTTTTGTGCTTTATGGATATATTTCAGAGTCAATAAAGTTTTGGTCAAAAAGTAGTGAAAAACAAAGAATAAGTGCCCGACTTAAATACAAGTTACAAAATAGTCTAGGCCTAACTTAACCGAATACAAGTAAATACACTTACAGCTAACTAGCTTTAATAATGTTGAATGAATTTTTAAATTGGTTAAGAAGGTTGGCAAAGAACATGATCTATTCACCCTGGCCTCTGGCCTATCTGCGATCTTCATGACCAACGATAATGAGCATTTACAATCTTGGCACGTGTACACTGTATGTATTACGTGTTTCACAATACTCTTGGAGTACTTACAAAGATCATTTGTTATATCTACAAAGTAATTCATCACTCTAAACCTGGAACTTATTTAATTATATACAGTGATCATGAGTACAAATAATATTTACAGTCTTTTTTCTTCTTCTACTTTTTTTCTTTATTTTTTTTTTATTCTCTCTCTCTCTCCCCTTATCTCCTTGATTTGTACAAGAATGCTAAATTAACCAAATATCACCTCTGATCCAACAACACAAAGAACTTATATTTACTAAATCATTTACAAGTACGATGACATATCGAGCCTATGTCTACGAATATGTCACTTCCAACGTGATTTAAGGTCGTGGCTTGTTGTGGTGGTAGCACTGGGCCCGGGATAATTCTCTCCATCACAAGGATCCAAAGTATTGACCTCCCATCCACCTTCTCTCCAGTTGGTAGAATAGACTTCTGGGATGTGAGCTACCTTCCAATAATCACTATCCTTTACATCTCGACGAAGAGTCTGGATAAACTCTACCGGCATATCAAAAAATTCAAGAACTTTCAACTTGGTCAGATACTCAATGCCTACCGGCACCATCTTCAGCAATTCACACCGCTGGATAATTAGCTTTTCAACACAAGGCATTGCTCCCACTCCACTTGCACGCATCTGAGTTCATTGAATTGATCAAGGCCTACAACATTAAGCTTGTTGAACCCACCCTTCCTGAAATACAACGTGTCTCCCTCATAAGCCTGAAGTAATTCCAGGTGTACAAGATTGGGCAGTTTTTGAAGGAGCACAAGTGGATCTTCCTTCAGTCTACTCCATTTCAGATACAATCTGACCAGTCCATGCAGTAATGGTATCCATGGAGGAAATGTCTCCAAACGACCTCTCAAATACACCAGCTGGATCAATGGAGGTGGAGAAGAAAGGTGCTGCAAATCAAGAATCTCTTCCTCCTCTATTGAAGTTAGAGACAACGCACGAAGGTTGGTCATTTTTTAAGGGATGAACATAGAGATTTCCCATCTTCTTTTCTCAGCTTTACAATGCCTAACCTCCTTAGTTGGTACAGTTTCCCTAGCTCTACCATTATAGCGCCACCACCTTGGTTTGCTTCTATGAAACAGAGCTTCTGTAGGGATCGTAGAGCTGCTATATTTCCTTGGACCTTAAAACCATATCGACAATGAAAATATTCATAAGATTCATGTTTGAAATGATATACAAGGAGATGTCGAAGTCGATGGAGCTTCAAGATCTCGACAGGCAGTTCAGTGACGCGGGAATGTTTAAGATCCAAAGTCTCTAGGTACTGAAGCTTCCCTATAGTTCTTGGAATGATTTTAACCTCGGTGTCCTTCAAGCTTAGATATTTCAAATAAACCAGGTTTTCAACATCAATTGGAAACCTTTTCAAACGTGATTTTTGCAGATCTAAAACATTTAGCAGCTTAAAACCACCAGGAAACAAGCTTTGAATGTTCAGCTTTTCTACCACCCGAAACATGAACAAAGAACGGAGTCGAGAAACAGACCTGTTTCCATGTGCGGTTTGCAGTGTGTTATGTATAGATAGGCGTCGAACCTTATCCGGCCACATCACGTTCTGATCTTTAGCAATGGAGGTGAAGTTCTGATCTCTAGACTTTGACACAATTATCTCCCGCAGCACGTCATGGACGTGATACGTTTTGACCCTCCCATCGCTGGTAAAGGACGCCACTTGCAACAGACCTCTATTCAAGAATTCGTTGAGGTAGTCCTCCGCAACTTCTTCCAGTGCTTTCCCTTCTTTGGCTTCGACTAATCCCTCCGCTTTCCATAACCGAATCAGCCTCATTTGCTCGATCCGATAGTCCTCTGGGAAGATGCTCAAGTACAAGTAACATTCGTTTAGGTAGTAAGGCAAGTCGTTGAAACTTAGCGAAAGTACTTTCTTCAGATCCTGCAGTTTGTCATTGCCATCAATTTCAGCCCCAAGACTACGGCCAACGATATCCCACTCGTCAATCCTACGGGTGTCTTTTGATGCCAAAACGCCACTGATTGCAACAATTGCAAGGGGCAGTCCCTCACACTTTCTTAAAGTATATTGACAGATATCCTTCAAATAAGTAGGGCATGCATTCCCTTGAAAGGTTTTCTTACAGAAAAGATCCCAAGATTCCACTGGGGACAAAGGCTTCAAGTTGTAAACCTTACCTACAGATTCCACACCGGAAGAGGTACTGGAGGCCACACCAGCATTACGTGTAGTGAGCATTACTCGGCTGCCACAGTTGTTGTCGGGCAAGGCATATTTGAGAACATCCCATTCATTCAAGTGCCACAGATCATCTAGAACCACCAAGTACCTGCTTTTCTTGAGCAAGTCCTTGATTATTCTCCTCAGCCGGTCGCTGTTCATGTTGTCCAATCCTCTGGAACTGGTCTGCAAGTGTCGAATCATGTTTATGAGGAGTTCTTCTATCTTGAAAGATTGAGAAACAGTGACCCAAGCGCGCCTTTTGAAATGTTTCTTCACTTCTTCATCATCGTAGACTTGCTTTGCCAACGTAGTTTTTATTATAGATTGATGAATAAACACGTGTAATATTTTTCATTGGCTTACATAGTGAGTTAGTTATTACAGTTACACTTTTACATGTTTGTATTAGTCTATAAATACAGACCTATTACTCTGTAATAATTCAATTCAAGAAGAATACATTCTTTCAGTTTCCTCTCTTTCTTTCGTATCATATCTTCTCCTTCATTTCAGTTTCAACTCTGTTACATGGTATCAGATTGTAAATGGCTTCCATTTCTGAATCAAATGTGGAGAATATTCCAAGTTATTACCATTTACAAAGTGGTGATTTACCAGGGAACGTGCTGGTGTCAAATGTTCTTACTGGAGAAAACTATCATACATGGAGCAGGTCCATGATGATGGCTTTAAAAGCCAAGAATAAGATTGGGTTCGTGAATGGATCCATTCAGCAGCCAAGTTCAACAAATTCTGCATATAAACTGTGGGAGAGATGTAACAATATGGTCTCTTCCTGGATCATCAGCTCTGTTTCGAAAGAAATTGGAGGTAGCATCATATGTGCAAGAACAGCTCAAAATATGTGGGAAGATCTGAAGAACAGATTTACACAAGGAAATGGTCCAAGAATCTTTCAATTACAGAAAGATTTATCAGTTTTGACACAAGAGGACTTATCAGTGCGAGATTACTATACAAGATTCAAATCTCTATGGGATGAATTGCTGGATTATAATCAAATTCCAACGTGTACATGTGGAGCTCTAAGAACCTGTAAGTGTGATGCAATAAAAATTTTCTTGAATTATCAAGATCGCCAACATGTGATGCAGTTCTTAATGGGGTTGAATGATTGGTTTTCTCCTATCAGAGGGCAAATTCTAATGATAGAACCTCTGCCGAACATAAATAAAGTGTTTTCTTTAATTGTTCAAGAAGAAAAACAGAGAGAGATTAGCAAGCACAACATGATTGATACTGCTGCTTTCATGAGCAAGATTCAAGATACAAATTCAGCAATGAAAAGGTTTGCTCCTGGAAAACAACAACAGAAAAGAGATAAGCTGTTCTGCACTCACTGTGGTATGAACAACCATACAGTGGACAAATGCTATAAGGTACATGGTTATCCTCCAGGCTTCAAACAGAACTCAACCAATTCTCGACAGAAGGGAAAGTTTACAGCAACTGCTAATCAGCTTTCGGGTCAAATCTTGAGTACTCCTTTTGAGAATTTTAATCAAATGCCTTTCTCTCAAGAAGACTATCAAAAATTGTTATCTTTAATTCACCCACAACCTGATGATAATACCAATCACCAAGCTGCGAATATCATTTCTAATTCGACTGCTTATTCTACTCAAGGTATATCATCAAATTCTAGCTTTTCTTTAAGTGCTTCAGTTTCAGCCTTAATATCTGATAATACATGGATTGTAGACACAGGTGCTACAGACCATATTGCTCATTCAATTGACATCTTTACTTCAATCACCAAAGCTTTAAACACTTCTGTTAAACTCCCAAATGGAAATACTGTACCAGTAACTCATATTGGTATAGTTCAAATATCTGAAAATCTAATTCTTAAAGATGTACTTTGTGTACCATCTTTTTCCTACAATCTGCTCTCAGTGAGTAAACTCACTTCATATCAGAAATGTTCATTTATATTTTCATCTGATTTTTGTTTTATTCAGGAACTTACCCAATGGAAGATGATTGGGATAGCTAGAAGATCAGCTGGCCTTTACCTACTACAGAAATCAGGTGCTAGTGATGTTGTTGTTCCACATAAATCCAATTCTATAATAAGTTCTCAAGTCTGGCATAGCAGACTAGGACATCCTTCAATGTCTAGACTATCATTTCTTTCCAAAAATGTACCAGATATTAGCCTATCCAATAAATTTGTTGATCATCATTGTCCTATTTGCCCATTGGCTAAACAGAAAAGATTACCATTTGAAAGTCATTCATATAATGAAAGTTGTATTTTCCATATTGTTCACTGTGATATATGGGGCCCCTTTTCAATTCCAACCCATAATAATTCCAGATTTTTTCTTACTATAGTTTATGATCATTCAAGATTTACTTGGGTATACTTGATGGAAAACAAATCTAAGGTCATAAACATATTCAAAAATTTTTACAACTTAATTGAAACACAATTTGGAAAGAAAATACAATGTATCAGAAGTGACAATGGTTTAGAATTTAAAATGACAGATTTTTATGAGTTAAAAGGAATAATTCATCAAAAGTCATGTGTAGAAACACCTCAACAAAATTCTATAGTTGAGAGAAAACATCAACATTTGTTAAATGTAGCAAGAGCTTTAAAGTTTCAGTCAAATATTCCTTTAGTTTTTTGGGGAGAATGCATACTAACTGCATGCTATCTTATAAACCGCATACCATCTTTGATTTTAAATAACAAATCTTCACATGAAATTCTTTATAATACAAATCCATCTTATAATCATTTGAAAATTTTTGGCTGTTTAGCTTATGCATCAACACTTCTTCAAAACAGAAACAAATTTTCACCAAGAGCCAAGAGATGTGTTTTTGTAGGCTATCCACCTGGTATAAAAGGGTATAAGCTGTATGATCTAGACAATAAGAATTTTTTTGTTTCTAGGAATGTGGTTTTTCATGAATCTGTTTTCCCTTTTATGTCAAAGAATGATTCTTCAACAATCAATTCAAATCTGGACATTACTATTCATTCATCATCAGATAACATAGTTCTTCCAAACCCAATTTCTGACTCTACTGAAAATATACATGTCTCTATACCTTCTAATTCCCAACAACAATTCAGTAATCATTCTAGTCCAGAAAACACAGACTCACTAAATTTAAATGATGAGAATCAATTTCTTGTTCTGAGAAGATCAACTCGGCAACACAAAGCACCTGGTTATCTACAATCATATCATTGCAATCTAGCTGACTCTACTACTCAAACATCTTTCACAAGTCCTGCTATTAATACAGGTACTAAATATAGCATTTCTGATGTTCTATCATATTCTAAACTGTCTAAATCTCATAGAGCTTTCTCTGTTGCAATATCTTCTGAAATTGACCCAAATTTTTATCACCAAGCTGTTAGGCATTCTCATTGGAGAGATGCCATGGCTGCAGAATTATCTGCACTTGAATCAAATAACACTTGGGTTCTTACACCACTTCCTCCAAATAAAAAACCAATAGGTTGTAAATGGGTATATAAAATCAAACACAATTCAGATGGTTCTATTGAGAGGCATAAGGCTAGACTTGTAGCCAAAGGGTACACTCAAAGAGAAGGCCTAGATTTTTTTGAAACTTTCTCACCTGTTGCAAAAATGGTCACTGTTAGATGTGTCTTATAATTGGCTGCTATACACAATTGGCATCTTTTTCATTTAGATATTAACAATGCCTTTTTATATGGAGACTTAGATGAAGAAGTTTTTATGAAACCACCTCCTGGTTATCTACCTAAGGGGGACTCTCGGGTATGCAAATTGCAAAGGTCTCTATATGGTTTGAAACAAGCAAGCAGACAGTGGAATTCGAAGTTTAAATCTGTACTACTTGATATTGGGTTTACACAATCAAAGGCTGATTACTCTTTGTTTACTAAGAAAGAAGGAAATTCATTTGTGGCCTTATTACTTTATGTGGATGATATCATGCTTACTAGCAATGATTTAGAGGCAATTGAATCTGTCAAGGCAGCTTTAACCATTCAATTTAAATTGAAAGATTTGGGATCAGCCAAGTTTTTTCTCGGGATGGAGATTGCAAGATCACAAAGAGGCATTTCTTTGTCTCAAAGAAAATACACTCTAGAGCTATTAGCAGATTTTGGCATGTTAGTTGCTAAACCTGCTTTGTTCCCAATGGACACTCATGCTAAACTGTCAAAGGATGAAGGTGATTTACTTGATGATATTACTGGTTATCGAAGATTGATTGGTAGATTAATTTACCTCACCCATACCAGACCAGATATTACTTTTGCAGTCCACCATTTGAGCCAATATATGGACAGTCCTCGAGTACCTCATCTTCAAGCTGCAATGAGGATTCTTAGATATCTAAAATTAGCTCCTGGACAGGGTCTTTTATTCCCAAGTGATTCCAATGTGCATATAAAGGCTTTTTCAGATTCAGACTGGGCAAGTTGTATAGATACCCGCAGGTCTGTTAGTGGCTATTGTGTTTTCATTGGTGATTCCTTGGTATCTTGGAAATCAAAGAAGCAACATACAATTTCCAGGAGCTCAGCAGAAGCTGAATACAGATCAATGGCATTTACAGTTTGTGAAATAATTTGGATTCGAGCATTACTAAAGGATCTGCATCAATCACATACACAATCAGCTTTATTGTTTTGTGATAACCAATCTGCTATTCATATAGCATCCAATCCAGTCCATCATGAACGGACTAAACATATAGAGCTTGACTGCCATATGGTGCGTGACAAAGTTGAAGAAGGATCATTGACTGTTCTACATATTGCTTCTGCTCATCAAATTGCAGATTTGATGACTAAGCCCCTTGGTTCAAAATCATTTGATGCTTTACTGTCCAAGATGAATGTGTACAATATATACACATCTTCTTGAGGGGGACTATTATAGATTGATGAATAAACACGTGTAATATTTTTCATTGGCTTACATAGTGAGTTAGTTATTACAGTTACACTTTTACATGTTTGTATTAGTCTATAAATATAGACCTATTACTCTGTAATAATTCAATTCAAGAAGAATACATTCTTTCAGTTTCCTCTCTTTCTTTCGTATCATATCTTCTCCTTCATTTTAGTTTCAACTCTGTTACAGTTTTCCCCATTCCTCTCATTGCAGCCACAGAAATCACTTCACGTCTATTGTCACCCTTCACCAGCCACTCCACCAGCTGCTGCTTAGGTTCATCGATCCCCACCAAATCAGTCTTTTCTAGAAGAAGAGCATCGCCTCGACGGTGTTGCCATGTATTTTCTGCACTCGTGGAGCCCAAAGTACCTTGTTGGATTCTGGTGAATCTGGGAAGCAGACTCCCGTGAACTTGGCAAAGATTTTTTATTCTGGATCTGATGGCTTGTAATTCAGAAATAATACGATAACGAGCTTTAATGTTCTTGATACAACAAGAGAATTTGTGGATAGCCCCATATAATCCATCTGCACGATCATGTACTTGAAGAAGCATGAATTCATCGAGAGCATCTTCAGTTTCATGAGCGATCTCTCTTATTTGCTTAACCAGCACTTTGAATTCTACGTCACTTTCTTCTGAAGCATCTGCAACCTTCAGGAATGCTCTCATACGCTCTAGTTCTCCTCTCAGATTCAGAACGTATTCCGGATCCCCTATCAAGAGTTGCACCACATTTTCAGCAAAGCAAGCAAGCAGCTTGTCAAGCAGACTGCAAACACCGCTATCTGCCATTAATTCTTTGATCTCCTCGGTAACCTTATTAATCAATCTCTCCAAAGTTCTGAAGACATCTCCACTTTTAACTGTCAGATACTATTCGGCTTGCCAATGCTAGCTGATGTGGTCATGTAGTTTTGTTGAACTATATATGTGGCTATCATGCATCTTGATATTCTTTGGTTCTTTCCTCCTTTAATTTATTCCACTCGTTTGATGGTAATATATATAAGATTGTTGACTCGTCAATGTTCTTTAAAATTAATGCTTGTAAGCATAGCTTCGTAATTTCTATGATCACCTTCATGAAGAATATTGTGATATATGTAAAATAATGCAGCCTTAGATCATATATTTATAACCGTTGTTAACAAGCATTAATTCATGTCATTTTTTTTTAAAGCAATTCATGTCATGAAAAGCTAATTTAAGAAACAAAACCTTATTATATTAATTGCCAAGCTTTAGCTGTTTAAAAAATTTGTCTCTGACTGTGTCTAGAGTTGTTGCTATTCGATCCTATATGTGAGATAGGAACTATATTATATATAAAAGCCCCGCAGATTACGCAATTCAATAAGTGATATATTTAATTCCAGACATTGGCTAGCTGATCCAATTGATCAACTAATTTTGTGACTGATCATGCATGATGCCTTATACTAGGCCTTGCCAATTTTGGCCATTGGTGATACTCCTCGATCGTGCCCTGGAAAATCGTATTATAGGTAAGATTTTCTTCAATTATATGTCCCTATATATTGGCTATATTTAGGATAAGGATAAGAAAGAATCTGCAGTACTAGCTAGGATCGAATTGTTTGTCTTGCATGGTATAACACGTTTTCTTTATTTATTTATTTTTCTGTTCTTCATTTTGCAATCACGTACGTAATATTAATTGGAGCCAATAGTCAAGAGGCCGTGAGGTGGATTAATATGATTGAGTCGAGAAATTAAGTAGTACTTGTTACTAAGTTACAAACAATTTCCAATACTTGAGTGTGGGAATTGAGCTTCATGTACTCTTCATTGATTTAGTAAATTCTTTAATATTAGTAGTACATATAAAAAAAAATATTGGAAGTGGACCTTTCACTAAAATTAACCATTAATTTCTAGGAAAATTATAGCCCCGATTTGTCTCTTATATTATATATATATATATTCTTCTAGCTTGTAGGCAAAGCAACGAAATTACGGCCAGTCAAAGCCAGCTCAAGGAAAATGTTCAGATATTGCCTTGCTCGATCTTGTTTTTTGTTTCAAGTAAAAAAAGAAAGAAAAAATCTAGTTGTAAGTATAATTGTGCATTAATATGTGTACCAATTGAATGTGATTGGTTAAAAAGTTCATTTGATTGAAAATAGTACTAATTTCAATTTTAAATATGAAAGAATCAGTATTGGTACGCAGATTAGTACGTGACTTTGTTTTTATATAACAAAACTCAAAAACCAAACTGTTCAAGTACGTTCTTTTTCCATGAAATTCAAATGTAGACTTTTGAAACCCGTGTGTTGAATTTTCAAGCATCCGTTCATATATATGGCTTTTCACATTAGTTAGTCCCAAGATTACCAAATTGAAGTCTATTATAATCTTGAGAGTTAAAAATGTAAACAAATTAGTGGATCCTTTGATTTAAACCAAATCAATTGAGATAATTAACAAAAGTGCCTTGCAACCCTAGTATTTATTGCCCTCACATGTATAAAAAGTAGTACTCATGGTTTAATAGGGAAAATTTGAGTTTTTTTTTTTCAAAGGAAAAAAGGACTGGGAGGGTGAACCTATATCTAGGCATGATGACCATAACAACATACGATTTATATGTTGGGGAGCCACTCAAGCTAGAGGAGATTAAAAGAACTATAGAGAATCATCAATAAAACAGTGTCTATTGAAAATAGTCAGCACTGATCCCCCAAGCGATTGAGTTGCTTTGTAAAGGCGTGTATATCATATGACTATGAGATTCGAGGTATTACATAAGAATTTAGTATGAGATTGGAGGTTTTACTAAGAATTTAGTGTTCAAATTTAGACCTGTACGTACGTTAGCTTGATCGAATACGTACCAGGCTTTAGATTTGGGTGGACTCTAATATATGAAATGACAAAATATGGGGTTTAAATTTTTTAGCAAGAATGTAATTTTGTTGGATGGCTAGTTTAAGATTATCGGATGCGAATTTTAGTACATAGGCTTTAATCAAAATGGTGGGATTGATAGTTAATATATTATTGACATGTATGTTGAACCTAAGGTTTCAAGTTTTGTGTAATTATATATTTACACATGGATTTTGATGATAATAAATGAATTCAAAGAATGAAGGAGTCTCAAGCTCAATTTGTCCACACAATGGAGTCAAGCACATCAAAGAACCAAGTATGAGCAAGAAGGAAACAAGTTCATATTAAAGTCATAGAATAATGTTGTAAATCTCTTAAAATTCGAAATTAGGATTAAAACTCAAAAATTAATATTTTATCATAAAACATTAAAATACATTCTCCACATGTGCATGAATATTTTGAAAATTAAATTTGAATTTTTTGAAAAGTAAAGTGTGCTCCTTTTGTAATATGCAAAAAGTAAAAGATTAGATTTGAAATTTTTGAAAAGTAAAGTGTGCTCCTTTTGTCATATGGAAAAAGTAAAAAGATTAGGTTTGAAATTTTTGAAAAATGAATGATGATGTTTTTGACATGTGAATCTTTTTAAATTTGAATATGAAGTCTCATATGCCTATAAATAGATCATTTGAGAGCTTCACATTCACAACACCAAGAGCATACAACTCTCATTCAAAGCTTTCATTCTCTCTTCTCTAAGCATTGAGCCTTAACCCTTGTTCATTTTGAGAGATATAGTTTGTGCTTGTATTGTTCTTATTTCACTCATTGAGGAGTGTTTTCTGATATCCTACCCACTATCAATTCTTGTATCAGTAAAAGGGTGTGTACAACCCTTGTGCGTGTAGAAAGTGTTCTACACAGGGAATCGTTGAATCACCACGTGTAAGGTGATTGTATGATTGGTAGCTTATTATATTTGACAGCCAGTAGACCAGATATTATGTTCAGTGTGTGCTTATGTGCACGCTTTCAATCATCTCCAAAAGAATCTCATTTAATTGCAGTTAAGCGCATTCTTAGATATCTTAGTGGTACAATTAACCTAGGGTTATGGTACCCTAAACACACATCTTTCGATCTAATCAGCTACACAGATGCAGATTATGCTGGTTGTAAAATAGATCGAAAAAGCACTAGTGGAGCATGTCACTTCTTAGGTCATGCATTAGTTTCCTGGTTTAGTAAAAAAAAAATTCTGTTGCACTATCTACTGCTGAGGCAGAATATGTTGCTGCGGGTAGTTGTTGTGCTCAAGTTCTTTACATGAAGCAACAACTTGAAGATTTTAAACTCATGTATAATCACATTCCAATCAAATGTAATAATACAAGTGCTATAAATCTTTCAAAGAACCCAATACAACATTCTAGAACTAAGCATATTGAAATAAGATATCATTTTCTTCGAGATCATGTGCAGAAGATAGATTATGTATGATTAGAAGAGAAATAGGTATGATGCATATTATGAATATCTCTTAAAAGACAGATCAGAGTTCATAAAAATAGAGAGATATTTTTTAAATACTTTTACATAAACTTGAGGTTCTTAGCCTCATGTTTGAGACGCTCATTCTCTTCATACAATATCATGTTATCCCTATCCATGGGAACTGGCAAGCGGAATGAAGAATTCAATAGAGATTTCAACTGTTTATTCTTCTGCCGAAGGATTCCTTCCCTTGTGTGAGACTCTTGAACAATTCGTTGAAGTACAACAATTTGTTCTTTAAGCTTTTCAACCTCATGGTTTTTGGCTTGTACCCGCTGGGAAAAAGCAACAATAGAGGATGAGTAGCGAGTCCCGAGACTCACCAAGTCGTAGATAGCATCGGAGTCTGACTTATTAGCCATACTATTATTTTCTTGATGCAACATGGCACCAATGGTAGCTGTAGAAAGGACAGGAGATTGAGGTGTAGAATACCTCATGGATGGATTTAGAGGAATGTTAGAAGAATTGGCCATTGAGAAAAGAATTGAAAACTTAAAACGAGAATGTAGAATGAATGCAGATGAGTTATAAAGATGAGAATAAGATTTGATGCAAATCGGATGAATTTTAAGACTGATTTTATAGAGATAGCATAAAGAACAAGACAAACTAGTTTAAATCAGGCGATTGTTTAAATCCCGTTTGTCAACAACATCAGGCGATTGTTTCAATCTTCAGCCGCACTAAATTCATAGAGTTAGGCCTCGAGGCTTTGCAGGACTTGTCGGGTCACGACGGCTCTCTTTTTCAACTATCTACAGTGTATTTTAACGCACCGTTTTCTTCAGTCTATTTACTTGCTGCCGATCCTTTTTAATGATGCCAAAAGGGGGAGAAGTTTTAGACTAGAACATTAACATTGTTTAAATTGCTAAACTTGTTATATATGCTTGGAATTATATTTATATTTTTGCTTGAAAAACTAACGCACATTCTCAGGGGGAGCTTAAGTATTAATACAGGCTTCAGGTTCTATCAAGTATTTGTCATCATCAAAAAGGGGGAGATTGTTGAACCTAAGGTTTCAAGTTTTGTGTAATTATATATTTACACATGGATTTTGATGATAACAAATGAATTCAAAGAATGAAGGAGTCTCAAGCTCAATTTGTCCACACAATGGAGTCAAGCACATCAAGAACCAAGATGAGCAAGAAGGAAACAAGTTCATATTAAAGTCATAGATAATGTTGTAAATCTCTTAAAATTCGAAATTAGGATTAAGCTCAAAAATTAATATTTTATCATAAAACATTAAAATACATTCTCCACATGTGCATGAATATTTTGAAAATTAAATTTGAATTTTTTGAAAAGTAAAGTGTGCTCCTTTTGTAATATGCAAAAAGTAAAAGATTAGGTTTGAAATTTTTGAAAAGTAAAGTGTGCTCCTTTTGTCATATGCAAAAAGTAAAAAGATTAGGTTTGAAATTTTTGAAAAATGAATGATGATGTTTTTGACATGTGAATCTTTTTAAATTTGAATATGAAGTCTCATATGCCTATAAATAGATCATTTGAGAGCTTCACATTCACAACACCAAGAGCATACAACTCTCATTCAAAGCTTTCATTCTCTCTTCTCTAAGCATTGAGCCTTAA